>JANHFL010004371.1:0-21426 GCA_032468155.1 Oxyrhabdium leporinum
CCCTCCTCACTTCCCTTCCTCCCCCTCCTCCTTCCATGGTTATCATCAGAAGTGATCACTCAAATGCACTGAGGTTCAGTTTATTTGTTATTTGGTTACAGGCAGGCTGATCAATGTATTCTTCAAAACAGTGAAGAGTTGTTGACCCAAGTTCTTCTAATGATTCTCAAAACCTTTCACAACAGATTCAATTCAAATTGGTCAGATAAACTGTCGTATTTTAGCTTTGTTTTGCAATCTCAGGAAAATAATATATATAATCCTAACTGTGTTGTGTTTCTATTGGATGGAACAATAGGATTCAAGGGTCTGGACTCATCGTTGCACATTTGGAACAATGTTTGAAAGTGTTTACATAGGTGGGGAAAAGCACAGAGGTGATTACTCCAGGTCTCACATATGGAAGGCAGCCCATTAAAAATATGCTTTGGTATTTTAAATTGATCTCAAGAATCAACAGTTTTCATTTGAGGCAATTAAAATATAATCCTAAGAGTTATTTCAGGATTTCTTCATTCACCTTAAGATACAAATAGAAATAAAAACAAACATGAAGAAATCAATAAAGTTGACAATAGCTACTCCCTGGGAAGGGGTTTAAATTAATATTCCACTCCCAGCCCTCAGTATATATCACAACCATCTGCATGCAAATCTTTTCTGACAATAAATTTAACCCAGTCAAACCTGGTTAATGGTGATCCAGAAACACTAACTCAGACCAAAACCTTCCTTTTAGGTAATAAAATACCTACCTACTATCTTTAGAAAGTATCTAGTATCCTATGAACCCTTGTATTGGGATCATAGTGACAAAGCTTCGTTGTATCCCTTGCCTTTCCCCATTAGCCGACAGTCTCTGTCTCTGTTATTTAAGGAAGTCAGTGGAATCCACTAGTGAAAATATTCTGTGGGTACACAGAACAATTCTATGTCCAAGGTCAGAATTATAGGAAAATATTTTAGCAAAATCTGTTATTGCTTAATAAAATCACTGCTGGTTCCTCTCCCCCTTTCCACTCTGAAGTCACGTGAGCTGTAAAGTGTTGATTTGATGCTTTGGGGCCATTTTATGCTTAGAAACAACTCCTGGCATATGGGGAAGAGTGACAAATCCCAGCTGAGTATTTCAACCAGATGGGGACATGCAAGTGGAACAGCTCCTCAAAACTATGACATTTACAAACACGATACATTTGGGAGTTGGATACTCTCCCCCCCCCCCAGCTTCTGAGCATTGTTAACAGATTAGTGCCATATATTTTATGCTTGTGCCTACAAGCACAAGTGCTGGAATTTTTAATCATATTTTATAGATCAAAACCATTCTTGACAAGCTCTTTCAATGAGTTTGATAATGCAGTGGTTCGGTTTCTACTATATACGTAAGTCTTTAGAAGATCTTGTGCAAAACAGAAGACATCCCTGGAAGTTTATCATCTATCAGGATTGTGAAGAGACACAAGAATGTCAATAAACTTCAAATTGTGGTTTATAGAATAAAAAATATTTAGAACATTGAATTCTATACGTATAGAAAAAGACTGTCAAAAACATCATTTTGTTGGAGATGTAATTTGGATAATGCATTACATAGTGTATGTTTCTACAATGTCCTACACTTACCAAGTTTTGGGAGAAGGTAGTGGATTATATAAATATGACTGCAACAAAAGCTAAATAATATTTCAGAGCATAATGTATTTTTGAACTATATACCTAACACATGGAATTTGAAAACATAGGCAACATAAAGGAATTTTTCATGCCTTTACAGATAGTCTTTGACTTATAACAATTCATTTACTGACCATTCAAAGTTACAACATCATTGAAAAAAAGTGACTTATGACCATTTTTCACACTTATGAACATTGCAGCATCTCCATGGTCACGTGATCAAACTTTTTGGCAATTGATTCATATTTATGATGGTCTGCAGTGTACAGGGGTTATGTGATCACCTTTTGTGACCTTCTGACAAATAAAGTCAATGGGGTAACCAGTTTTATAATCGTGTTACAAATTTACCAGCTGCAGTGATTCACTTAACAACTGTGGCCAGAAAAATCGTAAAATGAAGCAAAACTCAATTAACAAATGTTTCACTTAGCAACATAAATTTTGGGCTCAGTTATGGTTATAAGTTGAGGACTACCTGTCCTATAGCTAAAAGACCGTTATTGCAGCATTGGAAAGAGAAATGTGTGACTTCATTTGTTCAAATAATTGAATACTTGGTTGCAGTACCTATTTATCAGCGGATAACCTAGAGATGGAGACTTTGTATAGATAGTTAGACAATAATACAATGTAATAATATAATATAAGAATCTATAATGAAATATGGATTAATTTACATAGAAAGCAGTAGATTAAAAACATTAGAAATATATACATACTTGAATAATATTTGCATTATATAAGTAAATACAGAATTATAACTTCTTACTGTTACAATGACATATCATACTATGTTTTTCCTTTGTTGTAGTTCTTTCACTTTTTTATTAAAACACTTTTTCTTTTCTCTTATTTTTGACAATGTATCCATCTTGTCACCGTTATCTTTGTGGTTTTTTTTCTTTGTTTTTTTTCTCTGTTATTAATTTAAAGCAATAAAAAATAGATTAAAAATGTTGAGTGGTAGAATCATACCCCAGAAAATGTGACAGTTAGGTCAAAGAGATGATGATAAAAAAGCAACAATAAAATACATTAGCAAACTGATATTGAGGACTAGAGGATCAGATTAACATCTCAGATGAGAAAAGGGCAGGAAGAAATGAAAGCAGCTCTACATGGACCCTCTGTCTCACAAAATGCCCAACATATTTCAGTGGAAGGATAATGGAAAGGGATATTTCAATTTTCTATGATCACAAAGTGACAATATAGCATGTGAATGACACCAATTTTCATGTCAGTTATACAATGGTTTGAAAGGCTTGCCTCTTGAACCACTAGCAATCTTCTTTGGAAAAATATTTAGGAATACATATTAGGCTTAATTTCCCATTTTTCATATTTTTCAATAAATGTTAATAGTATAATTAATGTTTACTAATCGACATGAAATCAGATGAATATTTGTGTAACACGAATAAATGTTTAATATATCAGACATGTAATTTATGGTGGTTTTTTTTTTTTCTTTTACCTTTCTCTTCTTATTAAAAATACATCTCAGATCATCCCGTTGATATGCAAAGGAGGAAATGAGGACATGTAGGATTTTGATCATAAGTCATCTTTTCTGCAATTCCATCTTCTGACCATAGTTTAAACATAGGAGCATGAGTCCCTTTGCACTTAATAATCCACAAAAATCACCATTGATAACAATGTGTGATCAGGCACATCCCAGATATGGGGGAGGTCTCACTAACACTATGTGATGGTAAAACAGAAAATCAATTATTGTTTGGATTTTTTGTTTAGATGAAACATTTAAACACCTTGGCTTCTGAGGAAGGAATAATTGTGATTTTTTAGGCCCAATATGAATTAAAGGACAAGGCTTACTACGTGAACTGGAGCTGGACAGCATCGTGCTTATGGGCATCTGCTTTTCAAGTTGTCTGATGAATCTTGAGTGTCATATTACTTGCTTGCTTGTTTGTTTGAACAGCCAATTTCTTTAGTTCATAGCAAGCTGCTTCATTAATCTCCTGATTGACTTTGTGGCCATGCAGACTCACAAGAAACATTCATAGGAAGTAGAGTTAGCAGTTGGTTGGAAGATAATAATTCAACTGCCATTTTTATTGGGGTCTATTCATGGAATGGTGGAAAGCTTGCATTTTATTCTTTGCATCAGGAAACCAAATGTCTTGTATAGTCCTTCTGCTTCAGGTTATGGCATTCTGATGTTCAAGAAAATCCGTGGAAGTTTAAAACTGCAAATCAATCCATATCTTCTTGGAAGAAACATGTATTGAGAACAGTATGCCAAATGAATGCATTAATGAATAAATGGCTCATTGCAGTCAAGGACCAGCATAAAGGTATATCACTTTTCTGAGCAATTATGTACGATTGTCCCAAAGGTACTTTTTCAAGAGGCAACTGGACTTTCGGTTTTTTTCTTTGAAGATGTTTCGCTTCTCATCCAAGAAGCTTTTTCAGATAATAAGCGAAATGTCTTCAAAGAAAAACCAGAAAGTCCAGTTGCCTCTAGAAAGAGCACCTTTGGGATAACCATGACCTGGATGACTGAGAATCTCCATAGACATGTACAAGATTGATTTATTAGGATTCTAAAAGAAATTATTTTTTCTTAGACTTCAAAGTATTGTGGCTTTTCACTATAGGTGCTAATTCTAAAACAGGAATATAGTTCCCACTCTTATTGTTGAAATGAATTTTTGCCAATACACAAAGAATGTCTCCAATGGTCTGCCTATACAAATAGAATGGCTGTTAGTACAAAGTCTGTCATTTCTAGCATTAGAAATAAGACTTCAGGATCTCACTAGAACCTCCTTTCTCATCCTGCATTTCTAAGAAATACAGTCTCGGTTCATCTTTGTGTCAATTTTTAGTTGTTGTGAAAATGGCACTTTTTGCTTTCTTCCTACAATTATCTACAAACGTAACTGAATATTTCAGATGCCATTCCCTTCCAAATGTGAAGTTGAAACTACAGAGAGCAACCAACAAAGAAACAGACAAATGGAATAAAAACCCAAGGAGAACATTTCTTCTGAAATGACCTTAAAATGCTCTCCTTGTGTTGCTCCCAGATTTTATGGAAGGCCATGTCCCTCTTTAAGTTCTAATGTATTTGGAGAGCAATAAAAAGCTCTTTGTTATTGGAGAGAATCCCTTTTATATGCAGCGAATTGGATCAATTTGACCCTGATTGTCTCTCTTCTCTTTTCCTCTGACTATTTCAAACGCCAGGCTCTTGGCATTAACTTAAGGAAGGAGCTGATTGAACCATAGGCCTGACACTTGTCAGTAGTGGATAATGCTGGTTTCAATCTGTCATGTTCGCACATAAATGAGCAGTGACAGAGATAGACTGTTGAATAGAAAAAGCAGTTTTACTGTGGCTAACCTTTCCATGTATAAATGCAGCCAGTAACAAGGCCTGAAAATAGCTTGTATAGCTGAGAAAGAACATTCTGAAACATATAACAGAATGATGTATTATCTCTTTGGCTATCAGAAATTGCCCCGTTAACAATGGACACTTTCCTGAGTATAAAGATAAAATGGACCTTCATTAGAAAAAAATGACACAGACAGATTCACTTCAGTGTGAATTGTCAATACAATATTTAGTAGGTAGCCAATGTCACTCTGCTACCTGGGAGGAGAACATTGCCCTGTCTGGAAGTTAAACAGCCTAGTTCTTTGACAAATTAGCTTTTTAAGAGAGAATAATGTCAACTGCTTATTCCATTTTAATCAACAGCAGAATACAAATTATACCTTTTAAACATTTTACCAAATCTCATGAGATATCTGAAGAAATATCCCTCTGACTTCCAGTCAATCCAGCTAAAAGTTCAGTTGGAATTCTGAGCCCTAAAAATAGAAGAAGGGAAGAATGGAAAGTTGTTATGATTTCTGCATGCTTTTATGATATGCTGAAATCCCATTATGTACAATAGATTCATTAAAATGAGATGTTTCTTTAAAAGCAAATTTAAGCCTGCCACGGTTTCAGAGCAATTTGCATAAATGTGTGTGTGTGTGTGTGTGTGTGTGTGTGTGTGTGTATGTATGTATACACACACACACACATCCCCTAAGTTTCTAATTAAATACTAATTAGTACTATCACCAGAATTGTCTCCCAGCCCTAGCTCCTCATGGCTTTGTCACTTTGATTAATGCATAGTCATTTATTAACTTATTTAACTAGCTGAGGTGCTTCATGACAAACCAGATTAAATTATTCTCATAACAGTCTTGTTACTAGGGAGAAAAAAAAGGAGAATTTCAAACTTAATAAAAATTACCCTCAATAATCTTACAGCTCTTCCACAGCACCCTTAAAAGATGGAAATTGGCTCCTTGTTTGATTTATAATGTATGGGGTTGTATAAAGCATCCATTAATAAAATTTATGTGTTCATTTAAGCAGGAGCTTTACAATGGTACTGTAGCCCTGAGTGCTTATTATTTAACTTTTGCTATAGTTATGAAAATAATTAATGTTTGGACTAGACAGGGACTAAAATACCCACTAGAAAGAGATAATTAGAGGCATAAATAATGCGTAGACCTAGCATGTTGGTTTAAAAAATATATATTAATTGTCTTTGCTTCCCAGTTAAACTTTATCAAGGAGGAATAGTTTATATAGGCTGTTAGCTTTAAGAGAAATAATGTTCCAGCTAATTTGAAAGTGGGGGATAGTTCAGTATGAAATAATGGCAGGTTTGTGAGTCTAAAGAGCACAAGAATTAAGGCTAAATGTTGTTTGTGATAAATATCGACAAGTCCGCCCCATACAAGCAATGGCAGGGGAGTTATAAAGACAAAGCTATGTACAAAATCCCTCCCCCCCCCATTGGTTTTGTAAATAAGTCCATGGTGCAAAGCAGAATAACAAGTGTAATGCTCTTTAATATATTCCACTTTAATTCCAGGAAAATCACCAAGGTATGTCAAGGTGATAACATCAAGGAAAATGGCAACATAATTCCACAGTCTTGGATATCAGTGCTCAGTGATATCCATTATACATTATGATTCCTAAATTCCTAAAATGGTCAGCCAAGAACAAAAGAGCATTGACAAAAGAAAAATACTTAACTATGGGTCTGTCACAGTGCCAGGAATGGTCTTTACCAGGGTAAGCTTTGAACAGCTGGACTCCATGGTAGATGCAGGTGATTCTAGAAAATAATATATCAGGGATGGTAGTTCATTTATGCACCAGCTATAGAAGACATTACACATATTTTATTTGATTGTCATTTATAAGCTTTGGTGAGGATCCAGTATCTAGATCCATTACTAATTAGCACCGTTCCCTAACAGGTTTTCATCTTAGATTGTCTTATTTCTTTCAAGAGGTAAATGTAAATGTTGTTAGCCATTGTCTAGTTTGTAGTTATGCCTGCCCCAAAAAGTGATAATTTTATAGGATAGATCATTTACAAAGGATGTGAACTTATTTAAACATATTTTAACATATTTACTTGTACCTATTCTGTCTTACTATTGTTGATGTGGCATCGTATTTTTTATTTTGAGATGGTCTTTTGACAGATCAATAAAAATCTACTACTTCTACCAGAAGATGAACGTATTGATTTACTATTGTATCAAGGTCATGACTGGATACAATTGGAGATAATGAATATGCAAGATTTCACTTTGTTTTTATTATGAAAGATCCACTGCCTGGTGCAAAGGGCATAACTAGATAGCATCACTGGAGTTGTGATCCAATGGAATGTGCATTGGAGTGGTTTCTTGAACAATCAGAAAATTATGCCAACATAAAATGTGCTGCCTGATTGGTCCTCCCTCTCCTGCTTACTCAAGAAAGCAGAACTCTTGAAACAAAATATTTCAAACAGGATACTTTTATTGAGCAGAAGTGATAGCAGGACAAATTGAAAGCAACTTCTAAAGCCCCTTAAACAATGCAGTTAGTTTTAAGGCATCTGAGACCCCGCCCTGGTCGTGTGATGACTTTTAACCAATTCATAAGTGTAAAGATATTATAGTAACAGTCGTCCTGAAGAAGAGATAACGGGCATGAAAGTGGCCTCTCACAGGAATGTGATAGTGGAAAATGAAAGTGTGGGAAAGCGAAAGTTTTTCAGAGTCCCCTTCCCTTACCAGAAGAATGGCAGATTCACATTTAGGGATCTTACACTGCTGCCTGATTGCTAAACCCTCAGCCATAGTAATAAGCATGTATCAAGTCCTGATATTACTATTTTAAAGTAGACCAAGTTTGCAAATTTCCATGCTAATATTTCCTTTTTCCCCAGCCATCATTCACCAATAGGAAACAACTACTAATAACTCTCTGCAATGTAGTGCAGGCAGAGCTGGGTGAGTGTAGGTGGGTGCTTGGAATAACATGTTAACCCAATAAACAGATAAAAAGCATGTCTGTGCCTCTGCATCTTCTAAAAAGCACTAAGCCTGTTATAATACAGAAAAACAATTGTCTATGAGCTTTTTCTAATACACTGTCCATCAATCCTAATAAGAAAAATTATAGTTTCATCTGAATACTAATTTTAAGAAGGGGACATGGATGAAGCAGGACAGAAGGATTATTCACTAGTGTAATGTTGTTGACAGTAAATCTGGTTCTGCCTTTGTTTACTGCAGTACTAGAAGTCTTCTATGGATGGCTATGGAGCCAGAATAGAGCAGACAAAATCAGATGCCTAACAGAAACAGGAAAGTGTTCAGCCACGCAAAATTCTTTGTTGGCAGAAGTGGTGGAAAACCTGTGATGTGCCAGGGTCAGCCATTCATAGAGGGTGGCACTCTTTCCTTGTTTAAATGAACCTTTTGTGCAGCACAAGACTAGTGGGTTTTTTTTTCAAGAGGGTATTAGTCATGGTTTGAACTTTCAGATCAGTGAGAATTCATGGTTATGTGCATTGCCTAATATTATGTTTTCTTGGAAAATTGAGCTTTATGGCATAAAATGCTTGTGTATGTGTTCAGGTGTGTCTGTGTGTACCTCTCTGTGTGTCTATCTATGTATACACCACTTGAGAATAAATTAAGACTGAAAATATGAATATCTCATACTGCTTTCTTAACTTCTGCAGAAATTTCATTAGGTAGGCCTGGGATGCCTGTGAAAGTTCTATCGGCATCTTTTCTAGCTTCACTGCAAAAACCTATAGTTTCATTCCATCTGTTTTCCAATCACCTGAACAGGCTCAACCTCTCCCTTGTATGTTGGATGGAATAATGGAATAAAAAAAATCTTGTTTTCTTCTTTATATATATTTCTTCTTTATATCTTCTTTTCCATTTAGACACACTACTGGAATGTTATGAGCTACCATTAATCCTGGACTTGCTTCAGTGGCCAGCCATACTGAGTATTCTTTTCCTAAAACTGAGAAACTACTTTGTTGAAAGGGATTTCAAAGGGATCATCCTCAAGACTCATTATGGGACACAGGAGATGCAGACCAAATGATCCATCTCAAAAAAACATTCATCACCATCATCACAGCAAATTAACGTTAGAATCCTTGGTAGCCTCATTGTCCTTAAGTCTTATTGAAATCAGTGTCAAATGTTCTTCATTTCATGGGACTTAACCGCAAATTTGCTCAGAAACTGACTTATTGTTAAAATACACTCTAAGATTCTTTTGCATTGGTGAATAGTGTTCACTTGTTCTTTTTGCTTGCTTGGAACAATCTTATACAAGTCTACATCATATCAGATTTCAAGGTGGAGATAATGTCTCTTCATAGTTGAGCACAGATAATTCATAAACATGATGGAGAAAGGGCCAGGTAGCACCAACCTCTTCTATATCAATATTCCATTTGAAGCACAGCAACACTTAAGAAGATCTGAACAAGATTTTTTTTCAAGTATTGAGCTTTTCTATGTTCTTTTGCCTTGGAATTTTCCCTTGATACCAAATAGATTTTCAAGGGTCTTAGGTTGAGGAGCATGTGGTAACTGGCTATGACTAAGAGAAAGAGAGAGAGAGAGAGAGAGCTGAAACAAAGCTTTTTTTAAAAAAAGTTCTGAATTCACTGCATTAAATGCTGCTTAATGGAGAGAAATGGAGTATATTTTCATAATTTGTATGAATTAGAATTGATTTTCTAGTCATCAGAACCTCTGTATCCAAACCAACCATACGATAGTACTTTCACTTTTTATCTTTAAACATTTTTATCTCTAAAGTGTAAGAAGGAGGATTATATCAACTGGAGGCTGCACTGTAGAATGTATTTAAGCTGACCCCTTCTGCATTAAAAGGTGCCCCATTTATTCTCTGTTACTGACATATTCTAGATGGAATACCATTCCTTTAATACCAGGCACATCTGGCAACTATACAGAAAGATGAGAAATTTGGTTAAATATCACATGACCAATAACACTAGCACTAAGCCCAGGCTGGATAGCCATATGTTCTCCATTCAGAATTCCTTTCATCCTCCTGTTACAAAAGTCATCAGTTCAGGCACAGGAGGTGAAAGGCTGTACCGTCTGTGATACTAAACCTTAAATGCAGAGCTTTCACATTTGGTTTCTCTCACTTTTGTTAACTGGTGCGGTTTTGCATCTGCCTTTGCAGCAAACAAGCCATTGTCTGCAAAATGGAGATTAATGTTATTGACTTACTGTATGGGGATGCTGTAAGAATTAATGAGATTTGTGTGTTGACAGAATTGGAATAATCTTAAGGCTAAAGAAAGATCACATATAAAAATCTAGTTCTCATGTTTTTCAATGTGTTGTTAGGGTTTTTTTATATTAATATTTATTATAAGATATTAGTGAATAACATATTACCCTTGCTTTTCTTTATCTTATCTTATTTGCCTACCTGCTATTGGTAGCACCCGTTCCTTCTTTACTCTACAACAGTGGCCCTCAACCTCTTGGGCACCTGGGACTGGTTTGGTGGAGAAAGACTGTTCTGTGAACTAGTAGGGGCATGATTTTGTATGCTGCCTGCATCCTGTGGATGGGGCTTCACTTGTTTGCATGGACCGGTTGCTGGCATGCAACCGGGGCAGGTCTCTGGAATAAATGTCTGAAGTGCTACTCAAAGAATAATCAGGAAAATCTCTAATTTCAACCAGTTTGGTACAATGTGAAAGTAAAGGGATTTATGAAAATCTAAAGAGGGTCCCATATTGTCCAGTGTTGGAACTACCATATAAATGAGTGGTTCTTGGTGGTCTCTGAGCTTTCTTTCTTTCTTGCAGACGTTTCATTATCCTAACTAGGTAACATCATCAGTTCTCTGATAATGATACTGTAAAGTAGCACTGATGATATTACCTAGTTAGGGTAATGAAAGTCTGCAAGCAGGTTCAGAGAGCACCAAGGACCCCTCATTTCAACCCTGGGCTACAAATATTCTCCTTTATTGGTACCATATAAATATATAAAATAATATATAAAATAAGACAACATTGTCTATAGTATCTGAAATTATCACAGTCTCAGTTAAATTTGGACTCCATTTATCACTGCTCCTACCTGATTATTCTATCTATGGAGTACAGAAGAAAAAGGGAATAGTGACAATAGTGAAAGGGATAGAGAATAAAATAGGGAGGCAGAAGAATAGTATTTCAATTGCTGATTGGCTCACATGCTAAAGATGCTCATGAATATAAAATAGGAAGAGATTGTACATAACAGTTGTAAAAATGTCCTTTTGTCTAAAATATATCTATCTTTTTGCACCAAAAACAATTTTCATGAGAATCTGTAGAATGCCATGCAATAAGGAAGAGATTGTCTCATTTTATATTTTTTATCTTGAATTTACAGCATTAGGAAACAACATATAGACACGTGAACAATAACACACAGCTACAGTAGGAAATTTACACTAAGCTACTGAATGGATCTTCCAATAACCAACCAACTCTCCTCCCCCAACCTTTCAAAATCTGCTCGCACTCCTAATCTCTGCCAACATCTCCTGACAGAGAGGAGGCAACAACTCTGCAAAACCATGTAACTTTGTGTTAATTGCGTCCTTCTGATGTACTGACCTACAATTTCCAGAATTCTCAGCCATTATGGCTGCTATCAAGAATCATCCTTGTTTCAGAATACAGTACATATCATTGCTCCCAATTTTAAACTGAATAACTTTAAGAAGCCTACCCGGAGTTGGCATTTGCTCTCTTGGCTGGTAAGAGCCCTTTGCTTTCTTTGTTTACAGGAGACACCTGCCTAATCTAATCACTCTAGGGAGGAAACCAAAGCACGGTAACATTTGCCCTCTAGCATTTCTGCCTCCCACCACTGTTAACAGTTTCTCCAGCTATGCTTAGCTATCCTGAAATGGGCTGAGATCCCACTTGTTAATCCCACATCAAATGTCAGCTTGCTGGAGAATTTGACTCCTGAACTCTCTTAAGGTTGTGAGTCAGACATTGTCTCAATTTATGCAGCGGGCCATGACTGGCAGGAAGGCTGGAGAAATTATCACTTAACTCAGAGAAAATTTCCACCATTTACTGGGCTAAAGGACTGTGTTAATAACTTAGTGGTTGCTTCGTTCTACATCCTTAAAGTTTTATCTGAGGGGCAGTTCTCTTTGGCATCAAATGATTCCTATAAAGAAAACATGTTTCTTCTATTCAGTTATGTTTTTTTCCCAATGGACTTTAAAGGAAGACTTTTATTTTTATTTTATCAGTTGGAAAATATGTGTCAGTTTAATTAATTAAACCTACCCACCCTCAGTCTTACCTACAAGAACTGCATCTGTGCTATTTTATATTACATACAGTTTTTATATCTTGTGAATATATCTAGATATGTAACAAATATAATAAACAAAGTCAAAATTCTGATCCAACCAATTTTAAACAGTAGTCAAATCCTATGGGTTTCAGTAGAGGAGACATGTTGCATAATCCTAAACAAGTAACTTCCACTTTGTCTTATGGCTTGCAGCTATGGGACTATGCAAAAGACAGCAATTTTCAATATTCTTTTTTCCTCCCTCTCAGGATGCACAGGGGATCTAAATAAGGCAATTGGTTCCAATGGCATCAAGATATAAGCAGCGATCTCATGATCTCTAGAATCCTAGACTCAAGCCTAGAGCTACCAAGGAGCCCAGATTCAGTATCCCATTAAGAAAAAATAACACTCCTGTCCTGCCCCCTCTTCTTCGCCCTGAAATTAAGATTCCAGATATAGTTGCAGCTTGTCTGTATGGTGCACAGAAACATATTTGGAAGAAAGAGAAAGGGAAAGTCGGTGCCATTTCTTGCAAGGGAAAAGAGGGGAGAAAACACAGACAATATGTACAAGGCCGGAGAAGAATAATTAAGAGAAAGATAGCTAGGACAGGAAATCTGGAATAAAGCAGTCTGTCCTAAAATGAGTTTCTGCAACTGAAAGGACATCTTGCCCTCAAACCGGACAGCACTGCTGATTAAAAGTGCATACATAAGGTAGCCAGGGCTTTGTGTGTTTAGCTATGTTTAAAGAAGAAAAAATCTACCACTTGATTGGTTGTAAAAAAACTAAAGAAAACAAAAAACAAACAAGCAAGCAAAGGAATTACATTTAATTCTCCCTGCCTCTTTTCAAAAGAGTTTTGTCACCTTGGATTGAGAAGGGTGACTATATCTGAGGAACTTGGTTGAAATGGGCCTAATATCTATAAACTTCCCACCTTCCCTGTAACAACTTTAGTACCTCAAATAAAATACAGTTTTTCAAAAAATAAAAGAGCAGTCTGATCATTCTAAAAGCCTTAAACACATAAAATAGCTGTGATAGCCCCATTCAAAGTAAGAATGGGGCACACCATTATACAACTTAGATAGGCTGAATATCAAAACTAGTATTTTCTCACTATAACAAACTTCTGCAGTATTCTTCATAAAGTTCTTGATTGAACTTCTGGGTTTACTCCTGTCCAGAAATTGTGGTTATGTTTGAGTGTATGTGTATGTGTATTTGCTTGTATATTAGACCATGTTGCAGGAACATTTTCCTTGTTAATGTTATTACATATTGCATAAGCCTGAACTAATGGACCCCTCCCTCTCTCCTTTCTACTGTTACCTTGCTTCCATTAAAACTGATTTTAGAAGTTTGGGAGTCAATTATAAACAAACCTTGAATATATAGTAGATTAAGGATATCAAGGATGATCAGCAATTTGCTGACTCTGATTTTTTTGAATTTGAACTCCCTCAGTTCCTTCCTATTGGCCATACTAACTGGGCATGATGGAAGCTTAATCTGTTCAGAATCCTATGGATTAGAGAAGTGGAAAATCTACTGTATTACAGAGGATTTTGCAATTTAATTCTAAATACTACTCAAGTGGAGAGAAAGTATGAGCAAATTTGCAAAATTAGTTTTTCACTTTACTGGAGCCTAAAATGTCTAAGTTAAAAAAAAGATATTAGGTCATTTCCTTTACCATTCAGAATGTTGGATGTAATTCAGGAAGTCCTTTCCTCTGTTAAGAGTTTTCCACAGCCACCTCACCCACCCAGGAAACAAAATAAAACAAGGTAGTTCATTGCTTCACTGTTATTCACTAGTTAAATTAGCTCCAGGGGCTGCCTTACTTGGCACTTGTAGGGAGACAACACCCAAACCTGTAGAACAAGATCAAAGAGTTCTCAGTGTTTGTCAGCCTAGACTCGAATGGAAACAGGAGCAAATGAGAGGTCAAAAGAACCGGGTAAGCAAAATGTTGCAGTCCTGAGAACTAGCATGTTAACTAGGAACTAGTTAGGAAGACTGTTCGAAACTGCCTTAGATGAGCTTTTGTTAGGGGAATGTGCTAAAGCAGGGGTATCAAACTGAAGGCCCATGGGCCGGATCCGGCCCTGGAAACAGCGAAGGACCAGCCCACGGTGCCTCTGCCAGCGAAAACGGGCTCCCAATCTCCATTTTCAGCTGGGATGGCCTCCTGCCACCCTCTGCCAGTGAAAACGGAGCTGGGGAGGACCTCTCGAGCTCCATTTTCACTGGCAGAGGGTGGCAGGAGGCTGTCCCAGCCGAAAACGGAGATTGAGAGTCCGTTTTCGCTGGCAGAGCACTCGGGCCACCACAGGCGCCCTGAGACGAGTGATATCAAGCTGACCATGCCCACCCTGGCGATGCCCACCCTGGTCCCCAAGGTCAAACACAACCCTGATGCAGCCCTCAGTGAAATCGAGCTTGACACCCCTGTGCTAAATTTAGGCTGTCTGGAATGGCTAAAATGAGTCCTCCAGATGTTTTGTACTACCCTAGCCATAGCCGTGGCTACTGACTATACTTTATGGGACCTAAGGAACTTGTCATTCAAATATATTGGGGAATGGTTCAATTAATTATTTAATTTTAGACTGTAAACTGGCATGTCAAAGGCGTTATTCCAAAGGTAAGTAGGGCAAAGACCATTTTGCAGAGGACAGCTTGGGGATGTGAAGGAGTTAAAGAGTGCTTTAAACATGTGCCAGGGATCAAAATATACCTATTTTGCCTGTTCAAAGTCCCCTCCCCCCCTCATGCAAAAATAGCTCAAATGATTGTTTTTACCAAATTTAGGAGGCTGGAGGAAAGCACAAAATGAATGCTGTCAGACTGCCATTTTGAAAGATCTAAAGATTTACAAAGGAAGAGTACTTTCACTGGCATGGTACATTAGTTCATTTCCTTCACAACGCTGTAAACCAGCTCTGAAGCATTTGGAGAGCCCTCTTGTGCCCCCAAATCCTGCTCTGATGGCATCAGGCTATAAATGCCTGGGGTGATCATCACCTGGAATATTTCTCTTCTTCACTACTTCTGCTATGGATGACGAAGTGTTTTTATAAGAAAAATAGAATGCAAACTGCAGATGTAACAAAAATACAAGGACACATTTAGGACCATACTTCTTATCATCTCTTTTGATCCCTGTTCCAGAAAGCCCCTGAATGTAGCATGCATGAAGAAACTGTTGTGAAAATGTGAACTGATTCCTTAATTCAATTACAATTTCTTTGACAATAGCTTTGTATTTATTTATTCACTTTATTTATTAAGCATCCCAGCTGTGCAACTCTGGATACAAAAAGAACATTAGAAACAATCCATACCTTAGAAAATAAGGGATTAAAACAGATACAGTAATGCACAAATGTACAGATGGATTCCCAGATCCCATTAAATGGAGTGGGACACCTGATAAAATAAAAAAAGGTTTTTAATAATTTTCTGGAATATGGGAAAAGAAGTTACTGTGTGGAAACCTAGATGTGTATTCCATAATATGGGGATCTCCACAGAGAAAATTGCTGTCTTGTCTAAGTCATATAAACCTTGTCAAGAGGCCACATGAACCTCAGCAGGCCCCTTTGAACTAGTATTACTGTAGTTGCAAACTGGAGCCAGTAGCATTGTATCCCATTGGTGCATAATAGCCTTGCCTCAGGGAAGTTTGCTGATTTAAAGATCAGTAGGACATGTGCTTCAGTGTCAACTATAAAGACGTGAAATTGAAAGATACAGAAAATGGCAGGTCCATCAATGAAAGGGCAATGTTACATCTTGCTTCTGATCCTACCTCCTTCCCAGTCTTTCTCTCTGTTTAAATTTTCTATGGCCCAATGAAGAATTAACACTAGCATGCCTGCCAGATAAACTGCTGTTGTGTAATACTCTGCAGATGCTTTTGAGGCAAGCCAAAATGTCTGTCCATTGATACAGGATGACATTCATCAGCATCAATGTTGGTAAATGAGCAGCCATCTGGGCCACAGTATTTATCTGATGCATTTTTCCATGAAAGAGATCAACAGTAAAAAGATTTAGAGAATGAGAGAGAGGAAAAAATGGCAATAGATTCTATTTTCCATTAAAAAAAAAAGCTGGTGTGAAATTCTCCATGCTTATTCTCTGTCCTGTACAGAAAACAGTTTGCATGTTATCCATTTAAAAAAAAATTCCTATCATGATGCTATCAAAGCTATGGGTCACATTAAAGAATTGCACCAGGGGTATTGTCCAACTATTATGAATTCTTATGCAATTATATGTATGTAATTAAGTACTACATTTACAAGTAGTCCTCAACTTATATTACCTATGTTCATTTAGTTTGAAGTTACAATGGCACTGAAAAGGGTGACTAATGTCCATTTTTCATACTTATGACCATTGCAGCCTCATTTGATCAAAATTAATGTTATTTGGTCATGTGATCAGAATTCAGATGCTTGGCAACTGACTCATATTTATGACAGTTGCAATGTCCCGGGGTCATGTGATCCCCTTTTGTGACCTTCTTATGAGCAAATTCAATGGGGAAGCCAGATTCACTTAACAATTGTGTTACTAATTTAACAACTACAGTGATTCACTTAACAATTGTGGCAAGAAAGGTCATAAAATGGGGTAAACAGAAATTTTGGGCTCAGTTGTGGTTGTAAGTTGAGGATTACCTGTACCACCATCACTAATATACTTGGGAATCTTTGCTGATTTCATTAACCATGCAACTACTATAATCAGGTGTAGATCAATTTTTTCAACGATTATTCACAGTAAATTAAATTGCTACCCTTTATTTATTGCTACTGCTTCTTTATTTAGGCTTTATTTAGGCTTTATTTAGGCTTTCTCCTGTTTCCAACATGGCCAAGAAGATGCTGAACCTGATAAAGAACCAATTAACCAGGAAAGGAAGCAATCTGCTCAGTTGATCCAGAAGAGGGTCTCCTTCAATGATGAGTAGATACCAGTGGAGAAGCTTTATCATTAGCCTTGTAAAAAAAAACTATCGAGAAAAACTGCAGAACCTTGTTCCTGAAAAATATTGCTTTGGGTTTATTCATCTCAAATGGGTCTCCAGAAAGAGAAGCCTGGTTTTGCCAGAATGATATTGTGTCTTATGGTCTAAACTTCTATTTGGACCTGTCACTTTGCTCTGTTTTGGTTCCCTGAGTAAAACCATCAAGTTTTTCCTTTGTTTTCTGACATTTTCTTTAGCTCTCAAACAGCTTTTCTGTAAGGAAAGGACCAGGATTCTTCTTATAAGAGTTCTGAACAGATCACTTACAGAAGCCAGCTTTTGAAATGAGGCTGAAAGTTATGTGCAATTGAGGTTGACATGGCCTAGGGCTGCATTTACTTACCCCTGACCTAGATAGCAATCTGAGCAATCACAAATATCACTTAGTTACAGTGTTCCCCAATATGTTCCTAAATATGTGTTCCTAAATATGGCAAGAAGATAAATTGCATTTCTATTTATAGTTGTGATTTCTAAGTTTACACCAATACATGAGCATAATTTTGCATAAGAGATGTCCTCATTTTCTTCTTGTACACTTTGCGAGGTTTGCAGAAGATTTTGTTTACACAACATAACTCATCCAATATCCCACTGTTTTGAAGTTAAATACATTGGTGTGGAGAGGGACCATTGTTGTCAGAGACTCACTTACTATAAAGAAGGAGGCAAGACAGTTTTTGCCAAAAACAAAAAACCTGTTTTGCACACCTACACAAATTACAAATCAAGGTGGTGTCATTCACCTATCCCATCCTCTTTTTTTTCCCATGGGAAGAAGTGAAAATTAAAATGAGCAGCAAGAGGAAATTTCTAGAGCAGCCCTACATTGCAGATCTATTCTAGGTTCTGTACTAGTCACATTAAAAGAAGAGTAATTCCCCTTTAACATTCTTGTTCCTATTCCAGCAATGCTGCTGACTTAGATTAGGCTAGTTTAGTCCCAATCAACCCCCAAGATGATTTGCATTAAACTACACCCCTCAGGCCTCCGAACTGACTGATTCCTGGTGTTTGCACAATGCGCTAACTCCACCTATGATACAATTACGCATATTATGAGAACTCTGCCAGAGAGCGAATAGGAGGGAGTAATCTGTCTAAAGGAGGATGTTGCAATAATTTTGAAAGGAATATTAATTTAAGCAAAAGCCCAAAATATGAAAGTATTTCCATGCTAAAAGCAAGATTGCTCATTCTACCTCTTCCTCTCCCATCCTCTCTCTTCTTACACACTGACAGTTCCCTATGGTTAAGGTAGAATTTACTACTTTAAAAGGACTGTGACTCACAGAGGCCAGGTGACAGTTGCTCTTTTCGGTGTTTAGAACTATAATTCTTCTCAATTATCAAAGACATAAATTACTATTATTTCCTTAGCCAAATCGAACATCTCCCTTAAACATGTGAAGGAAAAATTGCTGGTTGTCTAGTGAATTTTTCTCTTGGAAAAAAAAACCCTGCTTATTCTTAATATACAAGTTCAATGAAAGTTCAAAAGTTTATTGGTACGAAACCTGCATTCTGTAATTTGCCTGCTAGTGCCCCTATCCATTATTGAAATATTCTGAATTGAGTAGACTTTCTGGGAGGAGGGGGCTTGATCCTCTTTATAAAAGTAATAGCACAGCACATTTTCAGAGTGTGCCTATTGATCAGAATCCGACCACAGATGGTGTTAGCAGAAAGGAAGCTGGCAGTGGTACAAGATGTGCCAATCACAGGAACGGATTTTGACTGTCGCAGGAAAATATTCTTTCAGGCCAGCACAATTCTTCAAGGATCCATTGCTTGAAGAATTCTGATCACCCAGTATTATTTTTTGGGTGGGTGGGAACGAAGGTGCTATAGCATAAAGTTAAATATGATAGCTAAAAAAAACATTGTGGAATTCAGTCTGCTTGTATTCTAATATGGCTGCATTGCAAGAGAATCAGTACAGTAATTCTAAAGTGGAAAGTACTTTACAAGTAAGATTAACTGATACAATAAAGGGTGGCCATGATTTAATTGTTTAATTGCAATGGGTTTTAAATTGCTACCTTAGAAGATTGAGCAAAGCACAGCAGCCTATTTGTTTACAAGTCCATAATTCTGATACTTGAGTTTCTAACCATCCTTAGCACTTAGCACTACACCTACTGAAAACTACGATAGCAATTTTAGTAACAGAGTCATGGACATATTAAGTCTGTTTATTTCAGGACCAGGATATTTGAAGAACCGTCTTCTCTTTTATGAACCTACTTTTCTACTGAGTTCCTTTTTGAAAACTATCTACTGAGGCTAGAGAGGGGACCTTCGGCAACACTTGGTTGTTAGAATTAGCTTCTGAGAGGAATGATCTGTAATGGGTAATCTTGTGGCTGCTTATGTCAACTGTTACCCAATTGTTATTCTAACACTTTATTTTACTTTTTAAATTGCTGCTGTTGTGTTTCCCTCCTGCAACATCATCGCTTTACGGTGCCAGGATCTGGATAGTTGCCATTCTGAGCACTTATTAATCTATAGAATGATGGATAGAAAACATGTTCATTAAAAAAAGTTTCACTACTGAGAAGCAGATCAGCCTTTGAGTTGTGTGAAGAAATTGATGGAGTTTTCATTGTAGTCACATATTGTTACGATCTCCAAGCAGGTCTTGGATGCATTAATGAAGACATTTCCCTAAAGAAGCAAATGCTGTCATATGGATCTTGCAAGTGGAGAATTGGATGTGTTGAGAGGGGAAACATCTGTAATTTGGGGTGGGGGGTGGCAAGTGGAAATGAATTTGATTCCTTTTGTTATTGTTAGTAAGGCCAGAGCTCAGACCTCAATGTAAATTTGATATCTTCTGTCAGACCTTACTCAGAGGAACCATTTACTGTAATTATTAACACAGAATAAAGATCCCACTGTTAAATCATTTTAACAATGAAGACCTTGCACAGTTAATTCAGTGCCTTACAAAGACATTGGTACTAATAAAGAAGTGCTGTGATAGGAATAAGGTTTCCTGAATGTCCATTATATTTTAGAGCAGCATTTCTCAATCTCAGCAACTTTAAGATGTGTGGGCTTCATATCCTAGAATTATCTAGCCAGCTTGCTGGCGACCATTTTAGTCTTCTTTTATAAATGATTACTTCTGAACTTCGTTAGGAATAAAATTAATAATTTGGAAATAAAATATAATTGCTTTGTTTTTTTATGCCCCCAAATAAGACTCCTGAATACCCTTCTAATCATTATTGCAAAAAAATAGTTTCTTCCCATTTTGAAGGTGGGAACATACAATTTGATATGGTGTATACTATTGAATTACAATGAGGAGGTCTAGACTGAAGTTCTTTCTCAACCATGAAAATTCATTAGATAATAAATATCCATAATTTTCCATAATACACAGGCTTCTAAGCGCTGATTGTCCCACAGAGATAATATGAGAAGAAATTTAAAAGTAAAGATAACTTGTCTACTGTATACAGTAAAATATCACATTCCTAATATGTAAACGAGAATCAGTTTGACATAGTGGCTAGGGCACCAAGCTAGAAAATGGGAAACCATGAGTTCCAGTCCTGCCTTAAGGACAAAAGCCAAGTAGGTGACCTTGAGGCAGTAACTTTCTCTCTCTCTCAGTCTTGGAAGGAGGCAATGGCAAACTACTTCTAAAATGTTGCCCAAAAAACCCTGCAGAGACTTGTATAGGCAGTCTGAAGGAGTCAGCAATGAATTGAAGGCATCAACATTATTAAAAAATATATATAAATATCCAATATGTAATGAGTATTGCCTTCTATTTCCCCTCACAGAAATGGTTCTGTTTTGTTTTCTTTGTTTGCTCCTCACCTCATACATTCTAAAGACCTTTCGCCAGGAGCTGAAGACCCTACTCTTCCGACCAGCCTTTCCTGACTGAGGGGTTTTTAAAGCTTTTAAATTAATTTAAACGGGGTTTTTAATATTTAAAAAAAAACTTT
>JANHFL010004371.1:40324-58838 GCA_032468155.1 Oxyrhabdium leporinum
GGCTCAAGGAAAGCCCCTGGATCCTGGGGAGGGTGAAAACAACCCCCTGCCGTGGTGCAGGAAGCCAACTAGGCCATGCCTACCATGGCCACACCCACCCAGCAACCGGGCAGCGAACCCCTTTCTGAACTTCCAGGAGGCCTGTTTTTCGCCCTCCCCGAGCCCCCGCACGCACCCTGCATTTACCTGTATCCACAATGGGCTCTGTGGGGATTCCTGGGAGGGGTGGGGTGGGACAGGGTGGGTGGGGCCAGCCAGGAGTGGGATTTGACAGTTCACCAAACCACGCATAATCTTTGCTACGGGTCCACCCGAACCCGTGCAAACCCGTAGCAGCCCACCCTGGATAAAGGCCAAGGCCATGAATATTGCAATATGTCCATTCCAATGGATAGAGGTTATGCCCAGGGAGTTGAACAATTTTGTACACTACAATCCTATTTCTTTTGGGATTTATTGCCAAAAAAAGATGCAGCTCTGAATGCCAACTGCTGAAGTCTGGCGTGGAAAGATGTTTTATAGGACATGTGTCTTGCTTGTGAGCTTCCAACTGTGGAAGAAAATGCTGGATTAGATTGAACATCAAGGTTTTAGTTTCAGCCATGTTCGAACAGCTGAACTTTCTTGAACCCAAAAGAAGCAAATAATAAAACTCACTAAAACAATAGTTTAGTGACTAAAGTTAAATAAGTGCTTTATGGAGTAGAGCGCATGCTTTTTCCTAAGGAGAATAGAATTGTTTTGAATAATAAACTGGTGTTTTGTTTTTTCTGTAGCCAACACCATTCTGGCTGAAAAAGTCATCAGTAACATATTGCCCTCAGGCATCAGGAAGTTTCCTCTCTTCGCTGAACAATATTATATTTTGGTTCACCTTTGAGCAACTAATCCCTGAAATCCTATATTTTCAAAAATATTCTCAGTTTGTTAGAGCTATTTATGTGCTTAAATAAATTGAGCCGGTCTGCAAATGACCATCTATGTCTTATGTGTAAATCTAGCTACTGCTTTGAGATCTGGTGATGTCCCAAAACACTGTTCACCAATTCCAATTTTTTATTACAAATTAGAAATAAGCTCCATGGTCTTGCTGTTATGCATTAAAAAATACATAATTTCTTTCTGCAGCACCGCATTAGGTTCCCCCCCTCCCCGTTTTTATAAGCTTACAGAACATTCCCTCGATGATTTCAACAACACGTCCTATTTTTAACACAATATGAAACATATGAACATAAATACAGTATGTGTGACTCACGTTGATTGTCTTTTATTTGCAAAAACTGTAATTAATGGAGAATTGCAATGGAAAGTATATTCACTGAAAGAAATGTAACAGAGGGGGAAGCAGACTAGGCAATATTACAGAATAAAAGTGGGCTGGTGTTTTATTTGTATACTATTCTGAGACAGAAATAATGAGACCACATAAACTATCTTGGCCAAGAAAAGATAATTGGCATGACCAAGGCTTCCTCTTACTATAAAACCAATGTTTAACTTTGGTTCAATTATCATTTCTGACCTGTCAATCTAGTAATTTACAGATGTGTTAGAAATAAAACTCCCAAAATCACCAACCAACATAATCAATGAATGCTGGTTCATAATTCTGGGAATCATAGCCTCAGTCCATCAGAAGGACACCAGATTGAGAATGCCTCCTATAACCAGAGTTATTATTATTTCTTTGCTCCTGTAATTGTTATGCAGAAATTAAGTACAAGAAAGGAAATGTGCTTAATATAAATGCTATAGATCAATGAAAAGATGATCGGTAAACTGTATGATTTCCCCTAGGTCTCTGAGATATGATTATTTTTCCTAATTAAGATAGCAATAAACTATTTGATCCACACTTGGGATCATTTCTTTAATTCTCCTGTCCTTGAAATCAATTTTATGTATTCTGCGGATTGCCTTGACTGATTTCAGATTTCTTTGGCTCTTAGGGGCAGCAGTGTTGAACTTACGTAAACCTTCACTCCTTTTGGTAGATAGATAATTTTATGTAAAGGAATTTTTATATAGAGAAAAGAAAGTTGAAAAACATAGAGAAAATATACCACTCAACTTAGACAACAAGTAACGTGTACATTCTTGAGCTTACATTCAGGTCATTCATGCACATGTATACACACACACACACCTCATCTTATTTAGTCACAATCTGCAAAAGCTGTCTACCTGGCATGTCTGAATGAGTAGCTTTAGATAAATACCATTTAACCTCAAACTTTCAAGGACTGTTTGCATAAAATATAAGCCATCCTCCCTCAAAAAAGGCAGAGATTTATTTAATCTCTGGATCAGCAAACACAAATATGTTTCAATTCCTATATTTTTCTCTATAATCATATATAATTTAGCAATGGTCTAAAAAGAAATATAAAATTTGCTTTTTTCATAACATGTAGAAGTTCAATTTCTAAATACAGTTTGCTTCTGAATCAATTGGTAGCAGTCCCAACAAGCAGCTTCTGGAATATGAATCTTCAAGAGCATTTATGACTGGATGATTAGCCAGTTGTATGGTCTTCTGTTCAATGACCTTGACTAAAAAAGAGACTTAATCATTAGATTTCAAACTCTAATTGAATCAATTTTATAATTCAGGTTTATGTAGTTTCCCTTATACATGGGAAGATAGAGAAAATTAGAAAAAAATCTGCTTCCTTTTTTACTCTAATCTAATCTCTGTTACCTATAGATAAATTGAAAAGGGCTGTATTATAATTAATAAACATTGATTGATGCAAAAGAGGAAGCAAAACTTCTGTTATCCTAGACCACAGATGTGTGTGATGTCACTTATATTTTTGTGTAAGAGATCAGGATGCAAGTATGCAGTGGGAGTATGGGAGTAATGGGACTCTTGATGCAACATTGGTGACATTGTGATTTGCTGAAAATACCAATGTTTTTTCCTCCCAGTCATGTAAGAAAAAACAGACAAGCATATGAATTCAAGAATCATAAAGGCTCATTCACATACTTAATCATAGTTAAGCTTCATCATAGTTAAGGTTTCAAAGATCTCATAGCAGAGTCTAGGACAATCGATCGCAGTGACTTTTTTGCACTCACTTCAGCCCAGCATCCCATCGCAGCTGACCTATCACGGGCATTCATTCTCAGCTGGCCCTGCACCAGAATACCATCTCTGCTACTGGTCCCCCGTCCTTCCCTCCCCATCATGTGATCAAGTGCCAATTCTCCCAGAGCGAATTACTCCTGACCAATTTAGAGCAGCTTTTTAAGGCCTATCTTGTAGCAGTAAAGATGAAGAACTGGCAGTACTTCTCTGCCGTTACTGTACTGTATCAGCAGATTGCCACCCTGAAGTCAGGTGATTCAGGTGACCTGGGCCTTCCTGGGTTAGGGCTAGGGTTAGGGTGGGCCTGTTGGTTAGGGTTAAGGTGGGGCTGTGCAACCTTTTGCAGGGACCTTCTCAGCATCTTTCCTCATGATATTTTGAACTGAATGGACAAACATTTGGAACAAAATTGTGGAACATTGGTTTTGTGCATAACAATTGCAGCAAGATGATTGTATGCACAAAGACAGAAAGGTTCAGCACTTCCCACAACCAAGGAATGGTTGGTGAAAAGGATGGAACTGGTTGAGATGGTCAAATTGACTTCTTTAATCAGAGGGGGTGCAGGGGAAGCAGAACCATAAAAAGCAGAACAATCTTTGGCTTCCTATAAACTCAAAAACCAAAGACTGGTTTCCATCCTTGAAAAGTTTCCTTTGCTTTTCTGAAAGAAATTTCAAAACCACTTTTTCCTTCATCAAACATTATAGAGAGAAAAATGCAAAACATTTTTTTTCTGCATAGTGTTTATCCCATGAGTGCAAGGGGAAGGAAAAAGGGCCTTTTTCCTTTTCTTTCTTTTTCATTCTTCCATCCCAGAAGACCACAAATAACCATTATAACAGATAGAAACATGGAGAAAAGTGTTGTATAATTACAGCAGCAACATATTAAGGGAAGAAAGAAAGAGAAGCAGTGTGAGTGGAGCAAATACAATGGCCTCAGTTATTATTGTTCAGGGAGCAGAGGAGGTTAAAGGCAATTGGTCCAAGGCGAAGTGATGGAAGGGATTACATTCTCTCCCTTCTTCCTTAAATAAAAATAGGCAAAATAACCAGATAAAATACAAAAAAAACATATAGTGAGTTCCTCTCCATCATTCATCCTACATACTTCTATAATGCAAATAGGTATTGTTTGAAATGACTGTTACAAGAAATGAAAAAAGTATTGCAGAATTGGAGCATGACACATACAAAATTGAAATATTATTTTTTGTTTGTTTATTTGTTTAATTATTTGCCACCCATCTTGTAGTTGAGGTGACTTTGAATGGCTATATACATGCAAGGACTAGGGAAATTTATTTTTTTATTTTTTAAAAAAAGAAATAAATGGAATTCAATTGGAAAAAAATGAAATCTCAACAGCTGAGACACAAGGTAATTTTGTTTAAACTGCTATCAAGTCCAGTTAAGATAAGCATGGTTGTGTCTGGCCAAAAGTGTGAATCTCTTATGATGTGCTATTTCAACTCTTAGAAGCATTTAGCTGAAAACCTGAATGAGACTTTATTGTTTCATATTAACTAGTATGAGAGGAAAGTTCTTAAAAACATGAGAATTATGGCCTTAATTTATATTGTTTGTGGCTGAGGAAACTGGTTTAGTGCACTAATAATGTCACAAAGCTGAAGTACTTTTCATCTATCTCCTTGTGTGCTATTGAACATTTCATCCAATCTATGGTGCTCTTAATGCCAATGGCAAGTGTTTAGATTGTTCAGGATAATAGTGCAACTATATAGAAAGCAATGTGTCTCTAAGGGCACATGCACAGTGCAAAAATAATTTAAAATAGAATATATGTGATAGAACTATACTGGAGGATGGCTACCTTATTCCAAATTATTTCAGAAAATAGAATAGATGGCGAGTGCGATCTCGCCGAAACGTTGCAAAAGAAACCGCCAATTCTACGTGGGAGAAAACCCGAAAAGAACTGAAGATACACATACAAATACCCGCGAAAACCTCAAAAAACATATATATATATATATACACACACACACACATACATACATACACACACACACACACACACACACACACATATATGGTGGACATGTCCAAAGGCAAAAATATATTGGACAAAAACACATGCAGGGTTAGAAAAAATGGTAAAGCAACATATTGATTTAAAACTTGTTTTACCAATGGTTAGTTAACAGAAACAGAAGTTAGAAACTTAAACATTTAAGAGAATGATTAACTATGTAATGAAGATTTATGGATAAGCTAATATTACTATGTGATTATTATCAATGATATGGATATTATTGTTATTGTTACTATTATTTTTCAAAACTAACTGTACTCAGACAACACGCTGTTCATGTAGATATTGAGTTTTTATGTTTACTAAAGAAAAATGTATAAATAAAACATTAAAAAGCACCTCCAGATTAACACATTGAGTTGGAAGGGACCTTGTAGGTTATCTAGTCCAACCCCCCCCCCCAAAAGCTGGAGACTCTACACCATTTCTGACAGATGGCACTCCTATCTCTTTTTGAAAGTCTCCAGTGATGAAATCCCATAATCATTGGACTCCACCCTTACCCTATTCCAATGTTTGTGGGACAACCTAGCCCCATGTACAGTAATTTGCAGCAATCCAATCAGGAAGCGATCACCACATAACTGAATGTGAACAAGGCCTGTTAATAAAGGAATTGATAAAATTGGCACATGAAATGGATCTGTGCGAAGGCCTGCCTTCTCTAGGAAGATCCCCAAATCACGCACTAGCTTTTTCCAGGGAAATACTACCCCACTGAAAGTGAAATCCGCTGCAGATTCATTGGTCCTCATCCAGACGCTCAGAGCCTCCGAGCACATGGTTAGCCAGGCATGGAGAGGTATGTCAATGTACTGATGATTCCGCATGTCATGTTGCTGAATAAGTCACCCAGTATTTCATGTAGATGTTAAAGAAGAGTGGTAAGTGATCCAAACCCTGAGGCACCCCATACTGGAGCTAACCACAAAGGATGGAGGAAAAGCACTGTAGAACAGGGTCCCTGATTCCCAAACCTTGAAATCAGTCCAGAAGGATACCATGGTTGATAATATGAAAAGCTGCCAAGAGATCCAAGAGGACCAGGTTAGTTGTCCCACCCCATCACAAACAAGGTATCTACAAGTGCAACCAGCCCCCTCTCAGTATTGTAATCTGGCCTAAAGCCAGACTGAATAAAGGTCCAAGTAATCTTCTTCATCTCTCTTGAAATTAAATGCCTACATCAGGGGTGTCAAACTCGATTTCATTGAGGACCACATCAGGGTGGTGTTTGACTTTGGGGGAGCCGGGGTGCGTGGCCAGGATGGGTGTGGCAGCTTGACCTCACTTATGTCAGGGGTGCCTGTGGTGGCCCAAGCACTCTGCCAGCAAAAACAGGCTCCCTATCTCTGTTTTCGGCTGGGATGGCTTCCTGCAATCCTCTGCCAGTGAAAATGGAGCTCCATTTTCCAGAGATCAGAATCCTGTTTTCTCTGGTAGAAGTGCCATGGGCCGTTCCTTCACTTTCCAGAGTGCCCCATAGGCCAGATCTAAGCACCCCACAGGCCAGATCTGGCCTGCAGGCCTTGAGTTTGACACCTCTGATCTACATTCCTTTCCACAAAGTTGGAGATTGGGAGAAATTTAGACTTTGGTACCAGGAAGTTTCTCTACCTCTTTCTAATTGGGCATTTACATGGTGCGATCTCTAGTTCTTGGAAAGTATTTAAAACTATTAGGCCAAGTTCAGACAGTGGTGGCTATAAACTGTCTTCACACAAAGCCACACTTTGTCTTAATAAACACAAGTCAGGAATACTTTCCATTAGATAACTAAGGCCTTGGTTTCTCTATCAGAATCTTCTACTACAACATGTGCTGGACTCAGATTCTCAATATCCCATTGACCGGAGGTAATGGAAGTTGAGCCTCGTATATTGGGAAGGTATAGGGATTGGCAAAAGCTGATTTATTGAAATGACTTTGGTTCTCGTATCATTTGTTTATTGATTTCACTGTTTGCCTATGCTTTGCTATCTGCTCAAGCAGCTTCTGTTTTGTAAGATGAAACAATATCCATCTGAAATATATATTCAACAATGTAACTTTCAGCTGTTTAAAAGGTCTATTTTAAAACCTGACCAAGGCACATTCTTTATGTGTATGTTTGGGTCTGGGAGATAAGACCAATAATTTATATTAATGCTTCTCTGTCTTCTAGCATCTGCTTCAAATCTATAACCTACATGTAGCATTATTTAACTTTTATAAAGTCAGTTTGCATGTCTATGGGAGCACATGGGAGTGGGGGGAAGACAATGAGAGATATAATGCATTTTACATCATAATTTTGCACTGATTTGACATGGAAATTACAATATAGTCTTTTATAAACAGACACATAAACAATTACAATACAGTCTTTTATAAACAGACACATAAACAATTTGGTTAAAATCCAAATGGCTGGAAATCATATTATATGCATGCGTACATTTGTGTGTGTGCGTGTGTGTAATTTTAATTGAAAAGTGCATACAGATTAAAAAATGAACATTAAAATAAATAGATAAGAGAAGATAAAAGAAAAAAAATGCAAAACTAATACTGTTAAGGAAAAAAACAATTAAAAAGCTGCTTCCAATCTCCTCAGCAGCTAGAAACAAACTTACTACCCTTCCTCCCTGTTTAAGATTACATTACACCATGGGAAGTACTTTTTAAGATGTGAGAGATTGATCCTCAAAGGGAAAAATCTTCGTGTTTATTCCAAATTTGAGTTTTATAGAAATGTTTTCTGAAAATAGATGGTCCAGTTTGGTTCCAGACTTCTGTCCAGCTCAATACTGTATATCTGCCACTGCTCTAGTACAATGGCTCAACATGCTAGAGCTAAAGTTAAAAAAGGATCTAGGCATGCAAACAAATCTAACCCCAACAGTTTGACCCCTGACATTCTCATATTAAAGTGGAGTCTCCAACTGAGTAGAAGTTTTTATTCTCACCAAAGGAGACACACATGGAAGATGCTTCTGACCCTTCCCTGTCAGCATACAACTGTTGGCCATCTGGTTAAGCAAAGTGGATACCTCTCTAGAGCATATGGCTACATTTCCAATTGGGCGAAGCAGGGCTGTGTGCTAGCCCCAGTCCAATTCAATCTGTTCTTCACTTACATGTTCACACATGGTGTCCAGGGTCTGAAAGAGGAAGTGTATATCAGATACTGATTTGATCTTCACTGCTTGAATGCATGGACAAAGTGCCTCCATCCAGTCACTCAAGAAACCCGCCTTGCTGATGACTGTGCACTCCTAGTACACAAGGACAGAAACTAACAGTTGATGCTGAACAAATTCTCAAATGCTGTGTGCTTTTCAATCTGACAGTTTTCCAGCCTGATCTTCCATTTTGGTGGTGCACTGTTTGGATTTTTTTCTTTCTTTCTTATTGTTGTTATATTAGAATTAGACAGAAAGAAACTTCATACAGTACTGCAAGAGGTGGGGAATTAGAAGTCCTCAAGGCCATCAATCTCAAACTTTAAAAGTTTAAGAGTTTACAAGCTGTACACAACCTAAAGAATAAAAGAATAACAGATTTGGAAGGGACCTTAAAGGTCTTCTAGTCTAACCCCCTTCTCAAGCAGGAAACCCTATAACCCTATACCATTTTAGACAAATGATTGTCCAATCTCTTCTTAAAAACTTCCAGTGTTGGAGCTCTCACAGCTTCTGAAGGCACGTCGTTGTACTGATTAATTTTTCATTAAACATTTTTAAATGAAATGAAATATTATCGACATTACATGTGCTTAATAACACAACTAATTAGAATGAGATGCCTTGTGCATTCCCATTCTGGTTGTAATCTTTTGAAGTAGAAGTGATAAAGGGCTTGAAAGATGTGGATTAATACCCTCCCACACGCATATACAGTTGCTTTCACATGTAAGGCCCATTGTCCTGTGAAAAGGAAAAGTTCTTGAAAGGGAATGACTAATAATTGTACTTTCCTCCTTGATGAGGTCTACAGAATATGGATGATGAAGAAGAATGGTTTAGATAAGGTCCACACAGCCTGGGCTTAACTCCTGAAAAGTAATTTGGTTTCTGCACAAAGTCCATACTGACTTGTGTCTATGCATGTTTGAGTGGCCTCCCTTAAATGGATGTGAACATGAGTGTGCAAGTGATATCAGACATGTCAAGATGTCATGACACATATACTGCAAATTACGTGCACCATCCAGATGCAAGTAACATAAATTATATAACTTAAATTATTTGGTTTACATCATGGCATACATGATGCTTCCGTGGCTTCTATTGGATGCTTACATTCCACCTTTTCTCTATGCCTTGCGTTTTCATTGGTTCCTTCCTTTCCACATTGCCAATAGCTTTTAGGTAGGTGACTAAGTGATATACATTACCATACTTTTAAGAAATAGGTTGCAATCACTTCTTGTACTTGAAGCTTTTGGCCTGCAATATAGACTTAAAGTGAAGCAACTTCATTGTTGTGTTAATGAAATGGTTTATTTACCTGCAGTCGATTGGTTTATCTATCTGCAGGTAAATAAATGAATCAAAGTTGTTTCAGAAAAAAATATGTAATGATGTCAGAAATGGAGGCATCTGGCAGTTGGATCATTAGAGAGAAGAAACTAGTTTGGTTGAAGCATACCCCTGGAACAGAAGAGACAAGTATTATATCCTAGTCATTCAATTTTCCCAATGAGAAATGTGATAGATCATTTGAAGCACCCTTCAGAACTTCTGTTACATTTGTTGGGGTTCTAGAAGAAAATTGACAGCAGGTGGGAGCAGAAGTATTTCCCGACAGCACATAAGGAACCTTGGGAAGATCATTTTCATGTTAACTACCATAGGTTTAGATTTAGAAATCTATAATTGTATGTAGAGTTTATATAAGATCTGACTAGGGAAGCTCTGGCAAAACCTTGTTATCATTCATACTATAAGCCAGTATTTGAAAGTCACCCAGTCCCACAGCTGGATAAACTGCATAGTTATAGATAAGCTTGCAACACAATGAAGAGAGCCAGATATTGTTAATTTGGAACACAATATATCTGATGGCATGTGATAAAATTCTGTCTGATATCCTGGATAGCAGACTGAAGGAAAATCTTCTGACCTTCCCAAGGTCACATTCAAATAGGCCATGAAGATTTGCAAAGCCAAAGTCATAACTGAATTCCGTTGCAAGCCATATCAGGAGATCTATGAATCTTCTGACTGAGGTCATCCCAGATTGGTAGGATGTACTCAGAGGTGGGCTGCACATACTTTAACAACCGGTTCTGCGCTAGTAAGAAACGGTGAGAGTGCGTGGCTGCAAAACCACGGGGCTTTCCTGCATGCAGAAGCCAGGGTGAGTAGATCGGGTGAAGCACAGCAAGCAGCTTGGCTGAAAAGGTGGGGCGAGTAAGCAAAAACATGAGATTTATAGGGATAGTGCCTGAGCGGGTGGGCGGGCCCAACCGGTGGCCGTAACTAACAGTACAGGTGAGCCTGTCTGAACTGGCAACAGCCTACCACTGGATATACTTCTATCTATCAACTACGGCCTTTGGAACAGCATTTCTGCTGAACTCTGTATAGCTCAAATTCTTTCATTCTTTATAAAAACTTGAAAGGCCTGGAGCAAAACTGAGTTTTGATTCTGCTTCCTTGATATGCCTGGATCTTTATTGTTTCCCTGATATGTGGTTTTGTAATTATATAAGTTTGAGTATATGAATGAATCAATAAGGTTCAAGATGCACTTTCATGAAATGAAATTGTATGTACGGTAGGTGTTGTGGGCAAAGATACCAACCTAGAGTAAGCCCAAAGTATAGTTTTTTTACAGTATTTAGGAACTATAAAGACTCGAATCGTTTTGCCAAAATCTGAAGACCCTCACAACCCAAACTGGAAATGTTGTATCAACCAAAGACTAAACATTTATGGGCATTGTATGTAAATAAAAACAATATTCTTCATAGGGCAGGACAATAAGTAATAATATGAAGATTTCAGAACTGATGTGTCCCTCAAACTGGACCATGCCAGAGAATCTTGCTAAATAATTGATTCAAGATTCTGTAAGGCGTGCCAAGATGCCTCTATTTGCCTTCAGCAGATGATATGCGTATCCAAAAAGTAACCTGATATTAGATGTTTCATTAAAATCCCTCCTTTGTTTATTCATAACCAACAACAATGAGCCATTGTTACTTGAGCAGCACACTTGCATTACCCAAATAAAGCTCAAAGCTGCAGAAATCAAAGAAAGTTAATTTAGCTACCCAGAAGTGTTGGGTACAATTAGATTTAGCTGATTCCAGAGAAACATTACATGATCTTGAAATACATCTTGAAATACATCTTGTATAAGAAAATTCTCTGTGTTAGGGACAAGCTTAAAGAGGTACTGGAACACAGTAAAATAACAAGGCCCAAATCATGGGCCCACGTTTTATTTATACCAGGGAAGAATAGGATGCTCAGAGTGTTACAGGCTCATGGGTTCTCAATATAGCATTTCTCTAATAGCAGATGATAACCAGGAATGAAAACAAATCATCACCATTTTAGATGGGCTTTTAACTCCCCATGGAGGCTGTATTGTTTCAATGCATTATTTTGGGGCATCAAATTAACCCATTAAGTATTCCAATGTTTTGAAGATGCTGAAGGAGCATACATCATACTTATTGACATAATTGCTGCTGCTACAAAGCAGAAGCATAATGACATCTAGGGAAGGTAATGGAGAGTGGCAGGTGACATTTGTTTTAGCAACAAAATACAGTTTATGTTCAGTGAAGTAAGCTACATGGAAAATGTAATCGGCAAAGATGGTGTGAAGCTAGATAAATAGCAGATAAAGGCCATAGGGTTAGGGTTAGTGTTAGGCTGAATGAGCAGGCTGAGATGTTGATCTAAAGTACAGAAAACACACATTGCATTACTATCACCACTTCTGGATAAGATTCTGAGAAAATTGTTGCCTGCTACAAGCAGCCCTCACTATTTAGTCTTGTCCAAAGTACAGATGGCATCCAGTATGTAGAGAACAACAGAGGCCATATGAAGTATCTATCCCAAGTTGAACTCATCTCAGAAGATACAGGAAGTATTTGAAAAGAGATTGGACAGTTGTGGTATGTATATCTGAGAGCCCACAATCAACAGTGTTTGGCTCTCAGGAAAGGCAAGATGAAATTAGCTCATCTTTCCTCTCTTCACTACAATCCAAGGTTAAAAACTCTTACATTAGAACACTGATATTGAGCTATTTATTTATTTATTTGATTTATATGGCCTTCCATGGTGCAGAGGTAACTCTAAATGGTTAACCACATTTAAAGCAATAGGAAAAACAAACACATAATGTTATAATGCTTGTCAATAATAAATTGAGGAAAACATTCAGCAAAACAACACCAGACCCAGATGGAGCACATCTAGGACTTCAATGCTTTGCAAAAGGCTGGTGCCAATCTAATCTCAGGGGTGGCAATAAACTCTTATATAAGAGGTAAGCTGCTATACCAAAAAAAGACCCACTTCCAAGGTCCCATTAGATGACATTCTTTAATTGAGAACAGGACAAACAATGGGGAGAGGCAGTCCTGCAGATAGCTCAGTCTATTGCCATGAAAGCCTTTGTAAGTGATGACTGGCATCTTGTATTCCACCCAGAAACACACTAGGAACCAGTGCAGCTGCGGAGCAGAAGTGTAACATGGGCATACTTAGATGTGCCAATCACTGCCTGTAATTGTGGACATTGTGGACTGATTGCAGTTTCTGGATGGTCTTCAAAGATAGCCCATCATAGAGCACATTAGAATAACTCATCGGGCATGGAGACTAAAGCATGCATAACTGTGAGCATAGCCCCCTGGTACAGGAAGGAGTGCAACTGGTGCACAAAATGAAGTTGCCTTCCTGCTATGTCTGCCACTTGATCTTTGAAAAGAGCCATGAAGACCACCTGATTGTGCACTGCTTTTTGGAGGATAATCCAACTCCATAAAACCAAAGGTAGACAAATTCTGGATCCAGAACCTCCCAAACCCACAGCCACCCACTCTTGCCAAGGTTTGATTGAAGTTTGTTTTTCCCCATCCAGATCCCCATAGGTTCCTGATACTGGATATACTACATTCATGTCATCAATTTGTTGGCCCATTGTGGAGATGTAGATCCATGCCAAAGGCTTCATGTAAATATTACGTAGGAACAGGGAGAGTTTCAAGCCCTAAGACGCCCTACCTGTCACAACTGGACTTCAAATTGAAGAAGGGGGCTGTGTTGTATGCTACTGCATCTTTAAGAAATAGACTGCAGTCTCCATCCTGTGGCTGAGATGTCTGGCATTTAGATTCAGAATTATGCAGATTTGTTTGCTGCTGTGTTAATTATATTCTTGGTTTTTTATTTGAGGTTCTATAAACTGACATCCTAACAGAAGTTCAGAGTAGGTTGTTTCAGAGAAAGTGGGATAGCCTTTATCCCTGTGGTGGCATTCAGTCTGCATCAGTGAGAGTTAAAAACATGGTGCAGGTGTGTTCACAAGGCTTATTCCCAGTGTCTACAGGCACTGCATGTTTAGTGCTAAAGTCAGCACTAAATCTGTAATTGTATAAGACAGATGTGCCTACCCATTTCCCACAATGAGAAATCCTGCCTCATCAAGAGAACTGAGTTTGTCTTCACTCCATTGCCCTGACTAATATTTTAATTCTTATGTGTGGAGGCTGTCTCTCTTCTCCCCATGGTTCATCCACAATTATTCTCCCTCCCCATCTTCATACATACATCTTCAGGCATTTCCTGGTATCTGAGAAAGGATAGTGTGAGCTTTGTTTGGCTCAAAAATCATTAATGAATGGTCAAACAACCACACCTAATATTTGAGAGTGCAGTATTGTTTTCCCTACTAGGAAAATAAGGGAAAAAGAAGATAAAAAAGAAGGATGGGGTTTCAGAACAGGATTCCTAAGATTTTACTACTGAAGGTATAAAGAGAAAAGAGATAAACCCATTGGAGCTCAGGCAGGGAAAAGGCAGACATTCACCAAACTACATTAAAATAATGTTAAAATACTCTTCTGTGGCTGATATAACAACAAGGCATTTTTTAACTCAGTAAACACATAAAAAGGGTTCTTGGAGTCATTGGAAAGGCCCGTCTCTGGATGATGAACATTTTCATCTGGAAACAAAACAGAGAAAATCACCCATGAAGCGGCAGTCATTGTGTCATCCTCAAGCTATTAATGTACAGGTAGCCCCTGACTTATGACCACAATTGAGCCCAAAATTTCAGTTGCTAAATAATTTTGCCCCACTTTATGATATTTCTTGCCACAGTTGTTAAGTGAATCATTGCAGTTGTTAAGTTAGCAACATGGTTGCTAAGTGACTCTGGCTTCCCCATTGACTTTGCTTGTAAGAAGGCTGCAAAAGGGGATCACATGACCCTGGGACACTGCAACAGTCATAAATATGAACCAGTTGGCAAGTGTCTGAATTTTGATCATATAACCATGGGGATCCTGCAACGGTCGTAAGTGTGAAAAATGATCATCAGTCACTTTTTTCAGTGCCATTGTAACTTTGAACAGTCACTAAATGAGCTATTGTAAAGTCGAGGACTATCTGTATTCAGACAAGACCCTAAAGATGTACTCCTCCTTCTTTTATATTTTGTTAAAAATATTTTTTCTCCTTTTCTCAGTGATGGTATTCTGTGGAAAAGATATGAATATTGTTCATTTTTAAACTGGTGGTTCCCCCCCCCCTTCCCTTTTGGATAAACAGTCATTCAGTGTCCCAGAAAGAAAACATGAGGCATTTGTTAGAAGTGGTTGCTGGGGTGTTGGCTGTATTCATCTGTAAGCATTAAAATATTGTTTGCTGTGGTGGACCTTAGCCATATTGAGTTGGGTAACCTTGGAGGCCTGAAAGACACTTCCTCTTTTCAATTCAGCTTGCTTTGCACTTTCTATGTCAGTTTATTCCTGCAATGCATGGTGCCCTTCCACCTCCCTTCGCCAAAGAAGTGAATTAATAACTAGAAAATGAGACCAAACAAGAAGAAGGAAAGAAAGAGAGAAAGAGAGAGAAATCATCTAGAAGGGGCGTCCATTTTTTAATGTCACTGTAAGCAAGCAGCACTGGAGAGGAAAGGTTCCTTTCAATCTTTATGTTTACTGCTGTCTGTGCATTGACTTGTTTCCTGACACATGAGCCATGACTTGAAAGGAATTCAGGCTCCAGCAAATTTTGCATTGCGCTTCAATGTGGCCTCTGGGATTGAATAAGGGCAAATCTATTATGCTGTTGCCATGGAGACCCTGGCACAACTGCTGATAAAGACTGTCTGATGTTTGGTAGGCCCCCTTAGCATGGCACGTACCATTTAAAGGGTGTGAAGGGGGGAGAGAGATTCACCGGCTGAAGATGTGGGCATATGTCAGGGAGGAAGGGAACTTGATTTGGCAGAGGATGAAGGAATGTCAGACCTCCTTACTCTGCATTGCAAATAACTTCCTCCCTCCACAAAACAGAAGCAGAGTCCAAATTTGCACATCCAGCGGGTGGGGGCAGCAGAATATACAAGGTCTTCTTTGGGAGCATCAGAAAATTAGTTGTTTCATATACATGGTGTAGAACTGAGCTAAGCTCCTAGCAGTGTCAATGTTGCCTTCAGTATCATTTGGTAAGAATGGCCCATCTTCCTTCAAAAAGCTGCTTAGAGATCAATAGTAAGCCAATACGTCTGGAGTGTTCAGTAAGATGGGCTCTTACCCAGATGAATTTTAATCAGTAAAATGATTTTATAACAAAGAGACAAAGGAGTGGCCACCTTCCTTCCATTCTCTTTCCCTCCCCTCCTTGGGAATTAACCTCTTTTATGCAATATTGATTTTATTTCTTCTGACAGTGAATTTCCTCTTGCAAATTTTAATATTTAATTTTGGAAACTGCTTGAGCCTCTTTCTCCATAATTTATCTCTCCAAACATTCTACATTTTGACACATTCCTGTCTCACCTCTGAGCTTCACCATGTTTTAGTAACTGAGTTAAGTTTGGTAAAGTCAAAAATCTGGCACAGCCAACTAATATTGTATTATATTTCATAAACTGCTCTGGGATGGTATGTATGCTCAGTCTAAAAGTTAATAACTATTACTACTTACTACTGAAGCTGCTGCTGCTGCTACTACTACTACTACTACTACTACTATGTTGGATTGCACAATTTCCAGATTTCTTCCCCTGCCCCATTGCTCTACTGTATTTTGCAGACCTGAGACTGCTACACTTCCATGTGGTTAATTTGTCAGTTTATAAATTACCACATTATGTTAACACTGAATGCTTCAAAACACAAATATATGCACAGAGGACTTGAATATTGAAGTGTCTTAGTACTACAGGGAAATAATTTTGTTGTCAAGCTGTGGCAGATATAGAAGTGCTAAGGGATACATGACCATTTCATCAGGACTGTGCCCATGATGGCCTATCCACATCCGGGTATAGGCAGGGGTGGTGGGGATGGACTAAAGGATAGTCTTCAGTTTCAATCATTGTTCAGTGACTACTGCCAGAGTTATGGCAGCACTGAACGAAGGGACTTCCAATTGTTTCCCAAAATTATGGGTATTGCAGTGCCCCACAATCACATGATTAAAATTTGGACACTTGGCAACCTGCCTGCACTTACAACTGCAGTGGTGCTTTAACTCCCCCATCTGCCTATCTCTCCACAATCTATGTCCTTTGGCACCCTGCATTCCACCTTCCCCTAAGCCATATGTGATGTTTGCTATCTTCTTCTTCCATGACTGACCAAGCATGCCCAGCCTGGCCCTTCATGAGTCAGCTGCTGGCTGTACAAGGCTTTCTTCCCAATGTCACACACAGCACAGACATGGGGAAGATAGCAGATGCCTTATGAAGGTCCAAGGAAGACATGCTTTGTCAGCAGAAGCAAGAGGACAATGAAGGTCAGCTGGTGTGAGGATTGCAAGAACCCGGGTAGAAGAATGGTGAGGATGACTGGGACTGGGTTAGAGTGGTTTAGACTTCCTAGGATGCCTGTGACTTTGCATTGCACTGATGGTCTTGGGCTTCTTGGGGTGGCTGGGGCTTCGTACCATGCCATATTGCTGGGGCACCTGAGGGTTCCAGGGTGGCTTTGCAGTGTACTGAGGTTCAGGGGCTTCTTGCAGTCCCAGAGCCACAGTGCACCAAGAAGTACACTGAGCACAGTGTGGCAAGCAGCCCCAGAAGCCTGCAGTTTTGAGGCTGGTGCCCTCAAGGCAGGTTGTAGGGCAGCCAAAGATGCAAATGGGGAGGGGGATGTTGGGAGGAGGCAGTCCCTTACCTTAGAAGAACCAAGGCTTGGGACTGGGAGGGATCAAACTCAGAATGACTTGACCTGGGATGGGTCCTCAGTTAACAATTTGTGAAATTCAATTAATCATGGGCACGAGGAGTGCTGAGTTTGCTGTTGCTAAGTGATGCAGTCATGTGATGCCATGTTTTACAACCACATTGTATAGCAATAGAAATTCCAATCCCAATTACCATTGTAATTCAAGGGCTACTTGTATTATCTAGCTGTATGATATCTGCATGTATTTATAATATTTGTAAATATTGGGCCTGAATTAAAATGTATCCTTCTGCAACTATAACAATTCTGTTTGTTTTGCTTTGTTGATTGATTGCCATTTTTTTTTCTTGAAGATTTCGCAAGATGAACAAACGTCTAGTTCCTCGAAGACCTTTGAGTGCCTCCTTGGGTCAACTAAATGAAGTGGGCCTGCCAGCAGCAGCTATTATCTCAGATGAAGCAACAGTGGACTTACCGAGTAGAAAACCCTCTACCTTGCCAAATGGGATTGTTTCACCAGGCAGTACAGTGACACAACTTATCTCTCGTGGGACCGACTCCAGTTATGACTCTGTCATGAAACCTGGGAAGATGGACCATCATAGTAGCAGTGCCCCTGGATCACCTCCTGATTTGTATGCTTCTATATTGTTTATCTCTTAGAATTTGACAATATAAATCAGCTTGCAAAATAGTAATCCACGCATGCTTCCTTGTGCAAAAATTGTATGTACTCAAAATATAGGCTATATACTTCTTCACTGATTCTTCATGGCAACTTATATACAACTTGATATATGTGTGTGTGTGTGTGTGTATTTACATATATATATATATATGGATCTTTGGTTATTCGGGTTTTCCCCCGCTTAGATTTGGACGTTTCTTGGCGACGTTTCGACGTTTAAGCCACAGGACATAATATCGACTTTAATAACACCAAAACCATTGCCAAAATAGAACATCTCAACAACAGAATAATC
>JANHFL010004371.1:58938-68977 GCA_032468155.1 Oxyrhabdium leporinum
ATCAGGACGGTGTCGATGATGGCCTATGAACATCCAAGGGGGGAAATCATCTTTTATCACTATTGTGTACATGCAGGTCCAGATGGAGGATAAAACATGCATGAGTTGCCCGCAGCTCTGAAAATAATTATACTCATTTGCCAGAAATGTAGAAAGTGCATCCAAGCAAGTTACCACCCATCATACTGACACTCCGTTTGCATACTGATGAAGTTTAAAGCCTGAGACAATGGTTTGATATCAGTAGCAGAGGGGGGCTGGGCATATCACCAGAGCTATAGGATTAATAGTGCCATCATTTTTTATTATGCAGCTACTTACTCCTGCTGCATATCAAAAGGCTTCCACTCACCTAGCTGTTTGAGCTCCTTTCCCCCCTTTTGAAGAACATCCATGAAGATGTTTATAGCTACTTTACATTTAAAACAAACCAACAAATAAACAAAACAAAATGCCTTCTGCATTTATTGGATGCAATGAAGTCTGCACAAATAATCGGAGAGGAATGTTGGGTGCATCAGCACACAAAGCTCACATTCACATCTTGCCTCTGTCACCTCCCTTCCTGTCGCCCCAGTAGCTGCCTTTTTCAGAAAACTGCATTGGAATATGAGAAGATAATATGCGCATGCTAAGTTCCAATGCCATTGCAGGGTAATTGATGAATGGGTTTTTAAAGTGTAGAATGAGAATGAATACAAGTAGGACCCAGGAGAATAATTCTTTATATTGCAATCAGCGCTGCTTATGTGTCGCTGGTTTAATATTAGAAGTCAGCAATAAAGAATTTAGCCTTGGATATTTAATCCTTACTAATGCAAAATTAAAAAAAGCAATCTTTAGAGTGGTTTCTCTCTAACTAGATATATCGTTTTAAAGACCTTCTTATTTAAAGCCATGGCTTGGTTTTAAAGGGTCATAATTTAAAATAAACAGTCAATACAGCTGTGACCTAACAGATCTTTTTAAATATTTAATTCTGATTGTGTATGTGCATGTATGATTGCAGTATAAAAACACACATACAGTACATTGTACTATAAATGCCCTCATGTTTATGAATCCATCCATTCACAATTCCTGTAGTGCATAGTTATGCTACCTTATCTTATTGGTTTGTGAGCAGATGTTTAATTCACTTTTTCTTCTTTAAATACTTCCTATACTTGTGAATAAAGCCCATCTTTGATTATGCTTTTGTGCCTAGGCCTTTTATTCCCTTCTTAATTAAACAATGTATTAAAATGTTAACAAAATTAAAAACTGGCATGTAATTATTTTATTCATTGACTTACAGAGAGTATATTGCAATGTACTAAACATTTACTCTAATATAATATGCAGTACAATAATCATAAAACCATTAAAGGCTATATCATTATGTAGGAAGAAGAATAAATTAGATGTATATTACCTAGATTTATCTAAGAGGGATTCTGCTGCCTTTCTTGCTTTTTTAACACAGAATTCTGACTACTATTACAAAACATGCCTATTAAAAAAGGTAATGTCTAGCTATGCATATAGCACAGATCTACGTTGGTATTCTGACATTTGGATTGTCAGTTATGCATACATATATTTCTTCGTATGCATGTATAAACTGAACACTTGAATGTAAACAACAACAAAATAATAGCATTGTTTTCTATTGAGCTTTTATTTGCATTAATTAACATTTCTATAATTTAAAGACTTCCTTACTGTGCCAACTGTTTCCTTTCCCGTTTTGTGAAATATACTAGGTTGAATAATGCTTGAATCTTATAGAAATGCTTGAACTTATACAAAATCTTGAGAGACGTCTAGTCATTTAGCTGGAAGAAAACCCCATCGCATTGACTGGGATTTATTTCCAAAAAGACGTGTATAGGATGTAGCTGTGAAGTATTATCCCTAAGAAAATGCTTTAAGAAGACTTTTACTTTCATTTAGAAAAAGCTTAACTAATGAGAGATATAGCAAATGATTGTAAAACATCTCTGCTAATGCTAATACTTGGGGTCATGTAATGGGATCAGCTAGATATTTAGAGCAGAAAAACTAAAATATTTCTTTACAAAATGCATAATTAATACCTACAATTCACCATTAAAAGACATGGTAATAAGCATCAGCATATATGGATGATAACCATAAACACACAGTCTCTCTCTCTCTCTCTCTCTCTCTCTCTCTCTCTCTCTCTCTCTCTCTCTCTCTCTCTCTCTCTCTCTCTCTCTCTCCTACCCTCCACTCTCTCCCTTCCTCTCTCTCTGAGTGTAGGTAGTATATACAGTACATATAAAATTTGTATCTGCTTCCCAGAGTCACCCTGAATCACCTTGTAGGGGAGATGGGCAGCATAAAAAAATAAAATAAATAATGATAAGAAATTCAACATCAGTCAATTGTAAAAGGCAGCTTTACTCAGAACAACTTACTTCCTGGGATGATATATATAACACCATCAAACATCAACATCTGCCTTTCCCAGGAAGGACTCAATAGGCAGACAAAAAATGCCAAGTCCTCTAAAAAGCAGAAATCTAACAGAATAACAGAGTTGGAAGGACCTTGGGGGTCTTCTAGTCTAACCCCCTGCTCAAGCAGGAGACCCTATACTATTTCAGACAAGTGACTGTCTGGTCTCTTTGGTGCTATTGATCTTTGATATGTTTCACACTCCTATTTTGGTGTTTAAAATCTCATCCCAGAAAATAAACGGCTACCTTGCCTTACCTTTCATTCCATCCATGCAGCCCTTAAAGTTTATGTCTTGCTAGAGCAGGGGTGGGGACCAGGACCAGTCTACCACACCCCCAGCAGCCCAAGGAGAGACCAGTCTACCTGCCTTTCGAAGCACGAGTGGGGCTAACCTGCCAGGCTTGCCAAGGCAATTAACTTTCCCTTGTTGGTATTTCTGACAGTAAAGCCCTATTTAATTATCAGCTGACCTCACGCAGGCCCGGACAGGGACAATCAAAGGGTGGGATGTGACCTGGGGATTGTAAAATGCCCAGGTCTGCACTGGACATAACTTGCAATTTAAGTATGCATTTCAAAATCTGCTTGGAGTTTAAATAGAGAATATTAATTCTTTTTTTCTTTCTTTTTTTGTAAATTATGTATCCTTAAATATAATTTAAGGAAACAACTTCATCAATAAGATAAAATGTGAAATGATCGTTTCTAATATGAAAACACAATTGCGTTAAAATGCCATTAAAATACATAATCAAAAAGCAGTTAAAACATGCATATTCTGAGAAAACATGGTTATTTGTGTCTGTATGGGCTTCTGATGAGGAATTCAAGTAGGCAAGTGCTTTATTCCTAGATGATTTGTGCATGCTTGTTGCTGTAGTGGATTTGAACTTTGAAAGCTTGTTATGTCATGTACAGAATAATACCACAATTTCTAATATATGTCTCCAGGGCTGGGCAGGCATCATGCAAGCATGACCTTTACAAATACATGTCACTGAGATTCTGGCAAAGGGGAAAACAAGAACTCTTGCTTCATCAAGTACAAACCAATCAAACGGGAACAGAAGTGCACCAAATAAATGAATTTATTTTTAAAATTGACATTGCAAGGCATTCAGTAGGCTAGTATAGGCTGGCCATGATGTAGATCCCTTCAGCCAAAGACTGTCAGCTGGCAGGGACTAAAAGATAGGCCTTCTCTGCTGTAGCTCCTGCCCTGTGGAATGTATTCTCCCTCTGTAATTTAGAATTGTCCCAACCCTGTTAGCTTTTTGAAGTTGGTGCTCGGAATGTGTTAAGGCCCCATTTCTTGGTTTTCCTATTAAATGGTTAACTATCTCAGCTATTGTACATATGTCAGGCTCAAAGAATCGAGAACAATATGTGGAGTTACTTCTGGTAGCTTTTTTTAGTGTTGTTTACCTACAGATAAAATCTTGCCACACTAAAGCAACCATCCATATAACTATTAGATATACTCTTGGAATTGCTAGGGAAGGGTCCTCCTTCAGCCTCTTTCTACCTACCAAACATTCCAAACTCTACTTTCCTTTGCCCTCTAAGAAGGAGCCCCTTCCTCCGGTAATTCCAAACTACATTCCTCCACATCAGCTCCCTCTCCAAACAATCCTTTCCTCCTCCATCTCCTCATCTTCATCAAAGTTCTCATGGGAACTGGGAAGTGGGAGTAGAGATGATGACTCAGATGCACCACCATCCTCCATGTCTGAGGATATCTTCCTCCTGCAAAATTATTATTATTATTATTATTAAATTAAATTTATATACCGCCCCATTCCGAGGACTCGGGGCGGTTCACATAAAAATATAAAAATATATATATAAAATTTCTTTAAAACACAATTAGCACAATTAGCACAATTATACACAATTAGCAGAATGCTTGATTTAATGCAATATGTAAATCCGATTCCCACATACCCAAAGTTTGAATTAGCTGTGCTTAACATGTTGCATTAATTCAGTTAGTAGGCCTTTAGTTAGCCTGATCATGTTGTGCAAATACATCTCCTGGTGTCAAGGACAACGGGCAGAAGCAGAAGCCTTTTTATTTATTTATTTGTTTGTTTATTTGTCAAACATGTACAAGATAGCAGGTATAGGTATAAACATAAACATAAATAAAGGAAATAAGTACACATAAATGGGGACAGTAAGACAGGAACAGTAGGCATGCTGGTGCACTTATGCACACCCCCTTTACGGACCTCTTAGGAATGGGGTGAGGTCCACAGTAGACAGTTTGAAGTTGACGCTGTGAGGGTTTGAGGCTGTAATAATGGAGTCAGGTAGTGAACTCACTTGATAGTGAAGAAGGCCCAGCAGTTTGTATGCAAGCTACCTAGGAGTATATCTTACCAAGAGTCCTTGAACCCTTGTAGTACCACTCTGTATACTATAGTTTGCACATAACAGGGGACAAAAAAGAAAAGTGAGTTGAATTAAAACTGTTGGGGAAAGCTATTCCTTCCTCCTTGTGCCTTAACGCTTGCAGATGTCACTTGTGTTTAGTTGTGATTCAAGCTGATTGGCTCCCCCATCCTATGTGCATTGACCTATTAGGCAGAACAGAGGACTAAAACCAGAAGGATAGTTTTTTTCTACATTAACAAGATTACATTACATGTCTTAGAATTTAAATAATGAGTGAGCTTTTCCGAATATATTGCAGTGACAGATGCTTTTTCACTTCATATTGAAAACTGCAGAAAAAGCATCATAGATGTCTTGCAACATGGCTCATTGTGTCACATTGTGTAGATTTTACACAATATATAGAAAGATTGTATTCAAATAAAATAGAACAATTCCCCTCTAATGCCTGAACATATTACTTAGAGCAGTGCTTTCTTTAGAAAACAAATTTAGAAAGATGAATTTTATATGTAGTTAATTATAGAAATCTAGTTCTTCTCTCTCTCTTTAAAGCAATATTATTCATGGAATTTTATTTCATGCCACTGATCAATCAAAATAACTGGGGCTTTATTTTACACCACTACAAACAGCATTTCATATATGTTCAATATATGTATCTCATCTAAAGGCATAAAACTTTGCTATGATCTGTAGGGGCTGTAGCATTCTAATTAATTTCAGGCAGTGGATGATGAAAATACTCTTAAAAATGTGTTAACTGATTGCTGTATTTTGCACAAGATACAAAAGCTCATAAATGTCTGAAGTCTCGACAGAAAGTTTGCCAGATTTTCAATAACACCTGACAAGAGGAGAGCAAACGTGTGAGAGAAAACACCAATAAACTGTTGATATAATAATGCTTTATATAACTTTGTGATGGAATTGTACTGTGCATAGTTTTGGTCACAGCACAATAAAAGGATATTTTAAAGCTAAAAAGGTACGGGAAAGGGCAACAAAAGCCATTAAGGGCTGTGCAAATCTCCGACTAGGAAAGATTCTAACAATTGTGGCTTTTTAATTTTGAAAGGAAGCAAGGATAAGAGAGCATAATTACATTTTTAACATCACTTCCCCTGAAATATTTCACATCCTTGCCAGCTTTACTTATTCTTGTTACAGGGGCAAAGATATGGCTCCTAAGATAAATAATGAAGAAAGTTTATCAGGGGAAATTTTTCCATCTCTTCCTAATCCCTATGACCTATCACAATCCCTCAAAAGCCTTTGTACAGGGTTTGCTGTTATATGTTTCGGTGTTATTGAATTGGTGAATGTAATTCCTTAAACAGAAGAATATTGTAGTAACTTTCCCAGAAGTTGGAGCATCCAAGCAAGAAACCCAATTAGCTGAATCAGATCCAATTTAAGTAGATGGTATTTCAAGGAAAGAAGATCATTTTCTTTGGAGAAAGAAAGCCCGAGATATTCGTCTTAAACTATGGTAATCCATTTTTCAAGCAAAATAAACTATTTACTATAGAATGGTAAACAGCTGGGCTAATGTTAACAATGGAGATACAACTTGAGTAGCCATAAACATTTGAAAGATACATGTAAGGTTCAATCTAGTAGATAATAATAGATCAGCAATTGTATATTGGCCTGATGGAAAAGTAAGAAGCTGGCAAAATTAGGATAACACAGTTCAGAAAATGCATAGGCAGAAAATAACTATTTTCTTAATAAATAACTATTAAATTATAATATCATATGCAAATTTCAAACTTGTGAGATCCACTTTATTTTTTTATTTTTTACTGGAATTGTAATTCAGAAGACACTGAATTATAGGATTCTGCCCCCAATAATAAATGTTGGTACTAATATTGAATACAACTCCTTCAAAAAGGATGATCTTAGATTTTCTTTACTTAAATGTATAATTTACAGTGTGGAAGAATGTTATTCATTTACATTCTGCATGAATGTAAGAATACAAGCTGAAAAAGAAATGAAATATTATGCTAGTTTTTTCTTCATTTTAGTTAAGAATAAAGCCATAGTTCAAGAGATAAAAATATATATAATCAACCATAGAGGTACATACAGGAACTAAGGTTCTGTTTCCTTAATATTTAATATTAATATTTTCTTTTGATATTGCTGGAATGTTACAATAAATGAGACAAAGCACACAGAGGAAGTTACTTTAGCAACTAGCAAGTCATTCTAACTGGCCATAACGAGGAATGACAGGAAAGAAATTGGCACAATATTCAAAAACAGTTGTATACCATGGAGAAAAAGAGAGAAAAATAATAGTAATAATAGTAATAATAATAATGGAATAAGAAAACACATACAAAAGGGCTTTTGTGAATTATTTCTTTAATGTCTCTAAAATATAATCCATGCTTGTATGTCTTTTGCAATCAAACACCTTGGATAAATCATGTGGATGAAAAAGCCTCTTTAAATAAACTTCATATAATGGAACTATAGATAAATTTCCAAGGACAATCCCACTCATTTGATGTATTTAGATTTATAGAGTCATGTGATCTGTCTCTCATAATATGTAATAAAGCACTAGAATTTTCTCACATTGGAATTTCTATCTCCCAATAATTATAATATTCTGGAAGGAGGCTACAGAGGTGAAGAGGTCTACTTCGGTATCAACTTAGAGAAAATGAACAAGATATTTTAGCTGCCTTCCACATGGACAATCTCAGCTACCTCCTGACTGTTCTCTTAGAACTATTTGAAAAATAAAAAAGAAGCATTTCTGATCACCAATGAAGCAGTATTTTGAGGCACAATTCAGAATGTTCCTATGATATCTTCTCTGGATGTCAGTTCGGACAATGAAGAAGGGGGGGAGGACGGAGGAGTGTGAGGAAGTCACTGACGGCCTTGAGTCAGGAGCAAGAGGCCAGACATATTGGAGGGATTGCTGGAGGAGTGACCAGACAAATGCCCAGTTGAAAAAGAAAAAGGAGAGGTGCAGCTGTAGCCAGAGAGTTCAGAGGCCCCACTGGAAGCACAGGGTAAAAAAGGTGCACAGCTACAGCTGGCCAGCGAAGATGAGGAGGAATTGCCTCCTGCCCCTGATGTGCAGGGTGGAACGGAGACAGGATATGCAGGACAGAATGGAGACAGGCTCAATGGAGATCAGCAAGGCTACTCATAAGGAGGCAACCAACCTCTTCTAACGAAAGAACCACCCATTACATGCTTCACCTTCATGACACTGGTTTCCTCAACTCTGGATGGTGCTGCACTTGATTGTGTGTTTGGACCTTGGATTTGTTTGTGGATTTTGGACTCCTACTTTGGACTTCAGACTGGAACTGTGGACTTTGTGGACTTTTGCCTTTGCTTTTGGATTCAGTAAACCTGTGTCCTGACTGAGCAGTGTTGGACTCAATAGGAGTTTACATTGGGTGCAAATGGGGACCTGGGAATTAACATTAAAGACTTGGACTATTAATAAAGTCCTTAAAACCCCTGTGCATGTCGTGCATGTGGACTGAAACAGGACAGTTCTGTTCATTCTTGTCAGAATTAAATTTCATGAGGTTCAAGTGGATGCGTGAAGATTGGAATCCTAAAATCAAAAATAAATTCCAAAGTTTAAATCCTGACTTTTGCTGGTCAAAATACTTAGAACCAGTGTGGCATTGTGGTTAAGATGTGACACTAAGATTTAGGAGAGCCAGCTTTAAATCCTTAATCAGCTGAGTAGCTTATCTCATCACTTTATCATTATATTTTGGCCTAATGTACACAAAAGTAAGATAGGATAGGGTGGTAACCTAGAGAAGTTCTGTTTAGAGGTCACACACCTAGGATGTAACATGTGTGTAAGACAGGGGTGTCAAACTGGCAGTCTGTGGGCTGGATGAGTCATACACAGGCCACACCCACCCCAGCTCCACAAAGGGGAAAAACGTTGTGATATGTCATGTGATAGCAATGTGACGCCGCGGGTTTGGCACCCATGGTGTAAGAGGACAGGCGATAGAATGCTCTTTCTTAAGAAGTACAGTTGGTCCCCAGCTTTCCAAAAATAAGTCCATTCAGTTTGTGTGTCTCTCATATACACAACTGATTGCTTGGGGACACCTGTCTTGGGATTTTGATTAGAATGTTACTGTGTGCTGCTTATTTTGTATGCCATTCAGAATCCTTTGAGATTGGGACGCATTGCAAATATTGTCAATAAATATAGAAATAGAATTGATTCGAATATAAAAGATGGTAGAACTACCATTACCATTATATTATTCTGAGCTCTTTGGAGGGACTGTAATTCTCAATGAGCAAAAGACCCTACATGAAAATGCTCTGAGTTCCTAGTATTAATGTCTAGTGTTTGGTGCTCTCCAGCTAAACATGCCTGAGCAAGAAGTTTCCTACTAAATCTGTAGTTCTTTTCTAAGGAAGGAGCAGTAAGTCTATGTTGATTTTATAATAGTGAATGGTCCTCCAACTATTTCTAAATTTTGTAGAAAGTGTAATAGGCAGTAATCACTCAGACAAGGCTTTTACCCTCTTTCTCCTTTCTAAAAGCCAAGTGCATACTTTTGGATCATCCCTGAGGCTCTTTCTTTTTAACCAGCTCCAAATAATCATTCTTCTATCTCTTCTGTTGGTTGCATTCCAACTACAAGCTGTTTCTCTTGGCACAAATCTTAGCAAATAGAGGTAGGTTCATTAGATGGTAATCATTAAAGATCATCAGTGCTAATTTAAGCAAGCATCTCAACGTCATTGGTGCCCGTTCAAAAAATACCTTTAGCTACCAATGTATAGAAACTAAAAGGGATTATTTTCATATGATTTTCTCCAGGATGGACACCTATTCTGGAAACTAGTCATTTGTCATTAGTCCACATGGCTGCCATTTTACCTCCACTGTTATTTCATATGCTCATATTCATATCAGCAAATAATAAAAGTTAATAAAAAAAGAAAGTAAATTCCAGCACAGTAACTGCTACAATAATACTTAGATGCTGACTTTGTTCTTAAAATGGGAGTCAAAATTAAGAAACATTCTTAACAGCCTTGCCTTCTGAAAGAAAACTGTTCCATAAGAGTTAATCATTTATTTATTTATTTATTTATTTTTACATTTATATACCGCCCCATTCCGAAGACTCGGGGCGGTTTACAGCTT
>JANHFL010004371.1:69077-79559 GCA_032468155.1 Oxyrhabdium leporinum
TCATTTTACCTACCTCGGAAGGATGGAAGGCTGAGTCAACCTTGAGCCTAGTGGGATTTGAACCGCTAGATTGAATAAGCAGAAGTGGCCTGCAGTTCAACACTCTAACCACTGCGCCACCTAGGCTCTATACTATATAACATATAACTATATAATTATATATACTATATAATCATATAACATTCTGTAAGTTAAAACCAACACTTTTAATTGCATTCAAAATCCTGTTGGTAGCTAGTGCAATACTTATTTATTTATTTTAGAATTTTATCTTGCTTTTATTTTTGGTCAGCTCTAATATCAGACATGCCTAACGCCCTTATCTCCTATTTTTCCCACAACCACCACCCCGTGAAGTAAGTTGGAATGAGGGAGAAAAGTCACCTAGCCAGTTTTCATGTCTAAACAAGGACTAGAACTGATCGTCTTCTGATTTCTGACCCAGCATCTTAGCTACCATACCAAACTGGTTCTGAGCTGTTACATGACTGTGCCGATTCTTTAAAACTAATAAGTCGGCCACTGCATACTGAACCAACTGTAATTTCTAGGCTATCCTCAATTTATATCACATACTTTCCCCAAGTCAACAGATATACAATGAACTTTCTTTCTCACATATATTACGCATTGACACAGACAGTCCATAAGCAACCAATTCCATATGTTAACATTTATCCAGTGACATCATATATGCCTGCAGCCTTACATTTTTCATGATTGCCATACTATTTATTATTTTATTGCTATTCATTTTTCTTGAACACATCTGAGACGTTCATTTCTTTTCCTTCACATTTTTATTTTTTTTATTTTATTTTTTTTAATCCTGCCTTTATTATTTTTATAAATAACTCAAGGCAGTGAACATACCTAATATTCCGTCCTCCTCCTATTTTCTGCACAACAACAAATCTGTGAGAAGAGTTGGGCTCAGCGAGAGTGACTGACTCAAAGTCACCCAACCAACTTTTATGCTAAGGCAGGTCCAGAACTCACAGTCTCCTGCTTTCTAGCTGGGTGTCCTAACCATTAGACCAAACTGGTTCTTATCCCAGTCATTCCAATAGAAATCTCCAAAAGACTGTTTCTAATATTCTTTCACTTCATGTCCATGCCAAACCATTTTGTCACTTTTATTTTTAACTCCATTCACTCTTCTGGAGGCTCCTTTTTGAGCTCACTTCACCCACTTCCAAAGTAATGAAATGAAAAGTGTTTTCTTTCACTTTTTTGATCTTAACTTTCCTTCCTGTCTTTTGATTCCATTCTTTGAACTGTCATCTTCTTTCGATACAATATGCAAGCATTATATTATAGTAACTTTTTCTCACTCTCATTTCTACAACAATAATTCTCTTACATGCCTTTTTATCATCCATAGCCTGTTTCACTTCATTATTCCACCAGCCTTCCATTTTTAGAAATCCTATCCGCATAGCTCCATTTACTTCTATGGCAGCCTGAAACATAATTCTTTCAACTTGCGATCAGTTGCAATCAGTTTCTACTTTCGCCTTCTTTATAAGTACCTTATCCTTTTGATAGTTTAATATGCTTTTCATATAATGTGGGGCTAACATTTTCTTTTCCTGCATTCTACTTCTACTCATGAAACCTTCACTTTCTTCCTCTTCTTGCATATCTATTTTCCAATATTCTATTCCCGTTAGGAGTAGAACAGGCAATACTCTATTACCCAAAAAATTGTTTGTTCCATACTCAGATTCATTTGCTTGTTAATTCCTTTGCCATGTACTCATATGTGCTGACTTATATTGAAGTCATTTAAAATACATGCTCAGAATTGACAGACCTTTTCATAAATCACTATTCTCATTTATTATTTGTTCTCTGAATAGCCTTACTTTCTCATGTTTCTTGCACCCATCCATTAATGTCACATAGGAGAATAACTTTTTCCTCTGAACTATATTTTGTGTAAACTGCCTACAGTCTTGCTAATTTCAACATTCTGCAGTTTCCCCCCAACTTGTTTTTAGTTCTTCTTTTATCACCATTCACTGGAATCCATTCCTATGAATTCCTAGTTTATTGTATTCCCACAATTATAACAAGCAGACTTTCTAATATACCTTTTAATATTTTCATTCATAATTAAATCAACACCTTCACTGCACTGCATATATTGCTTGATCAGTATATCCACTCCACAGGATCAGACCACCTTAAATAAGATGTAGTATTTCTTTTTCTCAAGAAAAAGCTCTATTTTGGGAAATGGTGGAAGAAAAGAGGATGACCAGCAGCAAGGTAGATTGACTCAATTACAGTGGCAATGGGTGCACTGTTGGATGACCGGAAAGGCCAGGTTAGATACAGATCATCATGAAAGAAATATATATTTTGTGGTCGATAAAAGTTGATGCCAACTTGATGGCACATAATCCTTTCCAAAAAGAGGCATTTTCCCAGATTTGTAACAGATTGTGATGATTGCATTACAGTACAAAATATTGTTGTCCTAATTTAACTCTTTCTCACTCTCAGATAACGTTTTATGCCTATGTAAAACACATATTACAAAGACATTTTGGATTCACAAAGACCCTTTCAGTTTTCTTTCCATCTATCTACAAATCACAACTATATTTTCTAGTAGACATCACCAAGAATTCCCAGGTGGTTAAAAAAAAAGTTGCAGAAAAAAGCTACAAGAAAATGCCACGGAAAGTAAATCATCATTCTTTTGCTCAAATCCTTCACCAGTTATATCTTTTGAGTACAAGAGAGTTTGAATTAATGATGACATGTGGCTATACCTACTGCTTTCATTTCTATATAATGAGACTCAACAATCTGATAGAGCAGCAGGCATTTTCATTATTGACACATTCATTGGGCAAAACAGTCCCTCGTTCTCATTTATTCATAATTCCAGGATTATAATAAAGATGATAATTCAGCTTCTAGTCTTTGAATGTTTCTACTAAGGAAAGATCCCAGCGAGACAAGCATCCAATAAATGGAGATTCTCAAAGTTCATTGAAGGCAAAGTGAAAAACTCAGTACATGAACGCTGCCAACTATTCTACTTAGCATACCCCCTTCAGTGCATTCTATTTGCTTTGGATGGGTAGTTAAATGGATAGTTTTAATTCATCAGCCATCTCACGATCTGTTGCTTTGAGGACCTCCTTAGAGTGAGGCTTATTAGAGACTAGTTGGGACAGTTCCAGAGTGATTTGTATCTTAAACACTATGAAATGAGTTAGTTTGGGAGGTTAATGGATAACATCTTGGTCTCAATTTGTGCCTTGCCTTAGTCTACACCCAAATGAATATTTCATTTTGCTAATTGTAAGACCAATCATGGCTCCTCTTTTATATCTGGCATGACCTTAATTGCTAAGAGAGAGAGAGAGCAATTGGCCATTTTTGCTTGGATTTCCAAAGAGACCAAACTTTCACAGACAAATCTACCTATGAAATGTCTGAGTGCTACTATTTGGACTCCTTATATAGATTGGAGGAAAGCTTGACCTGTTTTAAAACGCGTACTTAATAGTATTTTGAAAAACATCTGTATCTGGCTTTAAAAGAGAGAGAAGGGAAATGGCTCTCTACTTGATTTTAAACAAGAAAATAGACTATGTTGGTGGTACTGTCACCAATAAATAGATTATAGGTTTTCCGTTACTTCTGATAATAAGAAGTTCCTTGTGCTATTACTTCTTACTACTTTTATTACTTTGGGGTGAGAACACCATTTTTTCTATCTCAATGTCATTTTCAGTACTCCATGGACTGGATGCTGCTAGTCTCACTGCCAGAATTGATATTCCCCTTGAATATGGATTGATTTGGGATTTATGGGACTTGATGTGCAATTGACAGATACTGAGTTCTATCTTCCCATTTTAGCCCAAGTTGATACTTCACAGGACCAGCAGATGAGTATGGAATGAAGCTACAGGGATTGCATGTTGTTCCTCATAAATCCTCCTATTTCTGAACATAGGTCTCACAGTCTTCTAGAAGACCACTAAATCTCTGTCCCAAAATTCCTAGCTAATAGGTTAAAGGAATACAGCAAGGATATGTGTGAAAATTGGAGGGAGACAATCCTCATTGTTAACATATCACATGGGCAATTTGAAATGTGACTAAATCGCCATCCTAGGCACCTACTCATAATCTGTCCAGGTCCACAAAACCACAGGTGGACCGGTGTGTGTGTGTGTGTGTGTGTATTTCTCTCTTTAATAGCAACAATAATACACTTATGCATCATTTCACAGTGCTTTACAGCCCTAGCTGTTTTACAGAGTCAGCATATTGCCCCCAACAAGCTGGGTCCTCATTTTACCAACCTCAGAAGGATGGAAGGCTACATGCACACACGCACACACACATACACACACACACTTTTTTTTTAACCAAGGCAGGAGGATCAATCTCCATTTTATATTTTGCTATCTCATGGTTCTTATGGAAATAAAGCATGATGATATCAGAAGAAGGAAAGGGACATGAGAAATGTTAGTTTTATGCTTCACAGTGACATCCAAAGGAGCTCCTTGAAAGACCATTAAGTCCAAGTTCAGCCCCATGAATGCCCATATTTCTTCAGGCCAAGGGCCTCCTTTGTCTTTTGAACAGCATGCTGGAAGTCACACTTCCCCTAATAGTTGTGGCCCAACTTTCAGCTCAATTTGATTCCATTTAAATGTACATTGAATTAAAATTAAATCAATAAAATACAATAAATGCCTTATGTATTTACTTATTTTCTCTTTCCTCCTGTCTCTTTGTAAGTAGAATTTGGAGACATGTTTTTGAGGAGGTATGAGAACCCCAAGCTTTAGCTTATGGTCCTCTGCTTTTAAACCACCTACTTGTGCTACTGTTCAGCAGCTGCCAAAAAAGAGCTATCTGCAAGTCACTTACACAGTACTTCTGACCGCTGAAAGCTTGAATCCATTTAGTTCAGTTCAAGTGTTTATCAGGGAATTTGGACTGGATCCTTGCCTCCTCTCTTAGCTCCATTCCTTCCTTCATGAGTTCCTTGCTGTGTTTAGAGGATGACAGCAGTGATTTGCAAAGTTTATGCAGCAAAATAAATATTTATTAGTCAAGACAAATGGATGGGTGTATCATACATTTCGCAGCTGGACAGCAACCCCACACTTGCTGATTTTAACAACCCTCAGTAAGGACACGGTTCTGTCCCTATTTAGCTCAGTGGGAGCAAAGCTGTTATTCCAACAGTAACAAAATTCCTCCTCTGAGTTTACATCTGTTAGTGAAGTCTACCAGTATGCAAGACACCCATCATACTACTCCCTTTTTCGGTAAGCAATGTTATGAAAAGTATTGGAAAGGAGTAGCAAACTTTAAACAAAAGAAATTAAATATATGAAATAAAAAAGGAACAAAAGAAATCTAATTTATGCTGATGTCATTCACTACACTACATTCACTACACCTGGCCTGGAAGAGTCCCATTTTTTAATCCAAAAGAAGCATGACCATCAGTTGATAGTCAGGCTCCCTTTGAATGCTCTTGTGCACAGTCATTGGGAAAGTCAGAGTGAAGTGTGGAAGATGGCTAAATCTGCCAGATCAGACATCTGTCAAAACCTGCCTTCTCCCCAAGCCCATTCCACATGAAGGACACCCAAATCCTTTCTCAACAACTGCTGACAGTTGAAACAAAGTTGGATAAGACACCAATTCCTTTCCTTAACTTGCTTTGTCCAGAGTACACGAGGACAGTTCCATTTGCCCTGTCATGTCTATGGCAGGATAGGGTTCACTGATGGAGGAGAGAGATTTACAGTTTTCTGCCAGCTCAAGGACTAGTGGATAGCCCTTTAACTTGACTATGGGGGAAGACTCCAACATTCATTTCCATAAAATGTGCTATTAAGGGGGCACTTGGAGAATTGAATTTGCTCAGTATGAAATTATGCTTTTGTAGCTTTGCATTTCACCTCCCTCCTATGCTGAATGAGCAAGTGCTTATTCTTGGTTATGGCTATGCCAGGAGTGAGGGAGGGAGGGGGGCAGACTGCTAAAAGGGCCTCTCTATTTAATGCTCTGTCCCTCCCTTGCCATCATTCTGGAAGAATTGCTGCTTTGTTGATTCTTCTTTGTTCACATTTATCAACAACAACATTTCCTTGGCTGTCATCCGACAGCTCTGTATGTCTTGAGAACAAAGGCAGGCAGATTGTTGTTTCTGGATAGGAATTTTGTACTTCTTGCTGATACCCAAAACAATGGATTGCTGCCAAGCTCTTTAGGCTCTTCCCAGGGATTATATAACATTGTTTTAGTGATTTTTCACGACCTAACTGCTTCCATTGTATATTCCACTGATTTAAACATCAATTAGACAAGATTTCAAAAGACTCCCATTTCTCTTGGTCACTAAGTAGAATTGCCACTTACCTGGCTTTCAATGAGACAGATTCAGTTTTGGTTTGTTTTGAGATAAAAATCATATTTCACTAATGATTTTCACTATCCCACAAAACGGACATTATCCTGTCATCATCGCTGTGGACTGTTCTTATTGTCAAGACCTAGATCCCAGTTAGAATGGTTGCCTTTTACTTCAGTCAGGAGACTGTCCTTGAAGACCACCCATAAACCTCAGCTGGCCCAGAATGTAGCAGTGCAAGTTTTTATCACTCTCGGTATTGCCCTGTTGTACCTTTTCTGCATTAGTTATAGTCACTACCAACATGTTTCCAAGTGCAGCTCAGGGTGATGGTTGCTACCTAACTAACCCTTACCTGATTCAGGTATCTTGGAGCACTCATTTCCATTGACTGGGGATCTTAGCTGCGGTGGCACAGTGGTTAGAATGCAGTACTGCAGGCTACTTCTGCTGACTGCCGGCTGCCTGCAATTTGGCAGTTCGAATCCCTCTAGGCTCAAGGTTGACTCAGACTTCCATCCTTCTGAGGTTGGTAAAATGAGGATCCAGATTATTGGGGAGCAAGAGGCCGACTCTGCAAACTGCTTAGAGAGGGCTTTAAAGCACCGTGAAGTGATATATAAGTCTAAGTGCTATTGCTATTTTCCTTCCTTCCTTCTTCCTTCCTTCCCAGTGGTTAGAATGCAGTGTTGCAGATTGTTGGGGGCAGTATGCTCACTATAAATGACTTAGAGAGGGCTGTAAATCACTGTGAAGTGGTATATAAGTCTAAATGCTATTGCTATTGGTATCTTGTAATGCAGCTGGTTAAGTTAGTAGCTGAGAAGTATATTCCAACCACACTGAAGGATTTGCCATCAGGAGCCCTGAAGTCATTGGAATGGCTAAGTCATAAAAACTTTAGAATAAGAATAGGATAGGATAGGATAGAATAGAATAGAATAGAATAGAATAGAATATAATAGAATTCTTTATTATCTTTCTTGACAATTCTTTATTATCCTCACCTTTTGGACCACTTGGCACCAATGTTTTCCCATCAGCACCTGAAGATACCAGTCATCTGCAAGGCAGGCATCAGATATGCCTGTCAGCAAATTTTGGATTTATCCATTGAGTTTTCACTGTATTTTATAAACATCTGTTAATCAGCAGTCTGCTGTGAATTATAGCGCTATAAAAGAAGATGGTACCCCTCATTTTGTCCTTCAGCTTAATGCTCCAGCTGACAGTACTGGAAATGTGACACAAATATGAAATTCATGACTACTCCGGGAAGTGATTTTTTTTTTAAGTCCTTCCTGATATCTAGCCAAATTTGAATTTTACTGTACACCCAGTTCATCCCCACCAGTTCATTTGCATTCTTCCCTTACAATTCAATTAATAATTTCCTTTTACTTTTTTTTTTTTTTTTTTAAAGGAGTGTTATCTTGCAGGAAGGCTGAAAGAGAGATGTGGCTCTTCCTTGGGATAATGTTTTGAAACAGTACACCAGGGAAGATTTGATATTAAGAAGTATAGTGGAATGAGCAGGACAATGGATCTCTGAGGGACAGAGAAGAGGTCAGGAGGTGGGATGAGAGAAGAACCCAACTGCTGGGAAAACAAGTTGTTCATGAGCTCTGCCAAGTAGCAGCACTGCAAAGAAAACACCAGTTTTGATCCAAATTCAATTAATTCAGGGGCAAACAAAAACACCCCAGCTCATCTCACAAACATAGCTGACTCTGAATAAGCGCAAAACTTTCTTTGAAGGTACTCTCAAATGCTTACCTACCTGCTTGTTTTTCTTCTACCCTCCTTCTCTTTGGATTGGTGGATCTACTGACATATGTGACAATGGTTATGTCTTATGTTTTTCCACCCACATTAGCTTCTGTTTATCTTGGCACTGCTTGAAGGAGCTGGGTAATTGCGGAGAAGTTTGGAGTCTGCAGATCTGACTATTCTACTTTCAATGCTCATCTTGGGCATATGTATACATTGCAGTAAGGGCACCTGAACCTATTCTGTTCTCCTATCCTCATACACACAAACACATTTGGCAAGTTGTACTACTGGCAGCTTGTAAGCTAAAAGAGATGTTTGTTTCCCATGGAATAAGGCAACAGAAGCAAAATGAGAGAAAACGAGTCCATTTCACTAAGTGCTACAAAGAAAACGAGCTCTTTCTTGGCAAAGTGAGTTCCCAAAGCTAAAAATTCATTTGCTGAGAAGCAGAGGGAGAGAAACTCTAATCTTCGTGCAACTAGCTTGGGAAAGCATCCAGTTGATAACCTCTTTGCCATCGACAGCTAATTTAGCAATCTTGACAACATGGAACAACTTTAAGTAAATAAGTTAATCTACCCATGAGAACATTACCCCATCCATTTGTCCCTCCATCCTTCCATCCAGGACATTGCAGTGCTTTGGGAACATCAAACTGCTGCCATTGTAGACACTTGACTCAATGCCACTGTAAAACAAAAGAAAGCAAAGGGCAATCTTGTTGCCTCTGTACTCATACACACACACATGCACACACAGCTGAGTGCATGTCAATAATGCCAGGTGACACTGGCAGAAAATCTAAGGCAGAAGCAGGTTGGGAATAAAAAGCAAAACCCAAGAACGGAAAGGAACAAGGTTATAAGATTTTTAAACATAAAATGGGCTTCATGCACCATTGAGTGATATGAACATGGACATGTTGACTTGATCATTATGTTGGTTTTTGTCACTCAAACCCGAAGGCAACTGTTGCCTCTTTTGTTCCCTGCAATTTCTTATTCAAGAAGAGTGTGTTCACCTTTCACTTGTGAAACCTAATCCTAAAATATATTGCATCCTGTAGAATTGCAAGCAGGCAGTTGTGAAGAGCCAAATAGAAAGCAAAGTCTCAAAACCCATCAACCAGCTGCCCATTTCCAGTCTAAACTTAGGATTATTGTTTTGACTTTTGTTTCCTTCTTAACTTCCTTTTTTAAAGCATCTATCTACAGCTGTTCTGCTCCTCTGGAATAATATTTCTCCAGGCTTTCAAGTGGACCCTTCCCTGAGGGCATTCAGAAACTCTATGAAGATTTAGTTACTCCCAACAGACTTTGGGGAATTGAAGGGCTTTGACTGGGGTTTAGCTGCTGGTGGTATATTTTTAGTTGTTATAGATGTCAGTTAACGAATTTATATGGCATACTTTCACTCTAACCTGCATTACAAATGGGGATATTTGTGCCACTCACATCTATTTTGTGATTGGAGTGGCCCTGTAAAATACTTACATCCATACATTTGTTTCATTTTGTTTTATGGTGTTTCTCTGCCACTCCAACTGACATAGACTCTAGCTAGTGTTGAGATAGATGGACTCTATCCAGCAGGTTTCTCAATTTAGGTTCCCCCAGATGTATTAGCAGGTTGGTTGGAAATTCTGGTTCTTCTAAGTTATAATAATAAATCATGTCTAAGATACTATGTTTTGGAAGACTCTTAAATAATATATATGACTTAATCCAGAGGAAGCTATTGAAGCTGTTGAGTGGATCAAGGAAAGAGTTCACATTTGTATGAACTTGTGATGGACTGTACAAGTCTGAATTCCCAAGAGGGAGGGATGCTGGGTATGTCTAGGCTAGCAAAGAGAAGGGCTAGGGATAACATGATAGTAGTCAAATGTTTGAGGGACTGTCATAGAGAAGAGGGGGGTCAACCTATTCTTCAAATCACTTGAGGGCAGGATAATTAATAATGGATTGGAAGCTTATCAAAGAGAGATACAACGTAGACTTAAGGGGGAAAATTCCTATCGGTGAGAACAATTAACAATTAATCAGACTCCAGAAGTTGTGGATGCTCCAACAGTGGATGTTTTCAAGAAAAGACCGGGCAGGCATTTGTCCAGAATGGTGGTATATGGTCTCCTGCTTGAAGATCTCCAAAGTCCTTTCCAACTCTGTTATTCTGAATTCTGAATAAGAGGCAATTCCGTTGAGTTTGTACGAGAGAAAGAGGGTGTGTTAGGGTCCGCTTAAATCCCATAAGAAAGATCAGACTTCAGATGGATATTCTAAAGAAAGATTTTATTCAGG
>JANHFL010004371.1:101436-111795 GCA_032468155.1 Oxyrhabdium leporinum
GAGCTTCATCACTGGAGGCTTTCAAGAAGAGACCGGACTGCCATCTGTCAGAAATGGTGTAGGGTCTCCTGCTTGGGTGGGGGGTTGGAATAGATGACCTACAAGGTCCCTTCCAACTCTGTTAATCTGTAAATCTGCTCAGCTGGGTTTGATGAGGAACTTAATTCAGCCCCAACTGTGATAATTTTTTCTTTATTATGCAGTTATAGCACTTTTGAAGTTTGACAGTGTCATTTCAGTTGTGCGGAGTATTTATAGTGATGGGTGAAAATAACAAGGAAGTAATGGGGTAGTAAGTAAGAAGGAAGGATAAAAAAATTAGCTTATGGGCCATAAGTTTGGCTAAACACATGTTTTATACACAAGAGATCTCAAGTTCAAACCTTGATGCCTTCGGTTATTTCAGAAAGTCTGAAAAGCTTTTGTTAATCTACATAAATAGTATAGTGCTAGTGGGACCAACTCATATAAACCGTATAATGAAATTGCCTATGTCTCTACTGTGTTATATCATATAGTGATTTTGCTCTTTATTTATTATTTATTTGGCTAATCAGATTTATTTACTGTTCCAGTCAGGCTTAACTCTGAGCAACTGAAAGATCTGTCCAAATTGTAGTACAATTAAAACAGAAACCTAACAGATAATCATACCCAAATTAAATAATACTTTGTAGAGATACAATTCACAATGACAGCAATTTGAGACATTTTGAAGATCAGAGTGCTTTTTTTTTTACTCAACTCCCCTACTTCCATGACAATTTTGGTGTTGTATTGCTTAATTAGGTCACTCTTTGCAAAAAAAAACAACAAACCAACTGCCTCACAAAATGTTCATATTCCCATGAATGAATATGCCAAATAAGACTATGAAATCTATACTGCAAAAAGCCAGACAGAAAATGAAAGTTTTGGTTTCCTGAGTAGGGTGGGTAAGATGTCTAAATAACTAAGATGGACATGTCACATGTGATTGCATAGGTATTTTAAAAAATGTTGTTATTTGAACCCCTCAGTATCCCTGGCTGTTCCTTTGCTGCTGTGCAGCAGTGGTTCAGATTTTTGCAACTCTCATTTGATAGCACTAAGAAAACTATTGGCCTTTAAGCTGCTACAATGCTTGTGCAGTTAAATCCAGTTTGGTAATGAATCCTGCGGAATTTTAGTAGGACTTCCTCTCAGAAGGATGTGTCTGCTAGATAGTAAACCTCATCAAATGACATGGGACTCACTGGAATAATGTTAAATTTATATTTTCTTCATTTTTTTTTCCTCACTGAAACCATTCCAGATCCAGTTCTGTATTTGACAGCAGTCTTTGCTGGATTTATAATGAAATGATAATAATAAAATGGCGCAAGAAAATCAGTATAATCAGTGGTTATTAAAACCATTTTCACATTCATTAAATGATAAATGATTTTTTTTAACAAAAGGATTGTTTAGAGAAGGAACAGATGAAAGGGAAATAAACATGTTTTTACAGCTTCTGTATAAATTGGTATTTCTTCATTACAGCTTTGGTATAAATTAGAAAATAGTCCTGTTTCAAAGGAAATAATTCAGGAAAGATAGGAAGTGTTATTTTGAGGACAATATGTAATACTGTATGTCTGAGGAAAAGTATTATTTTTTTAAAAAAATCATTTTGAAATAGCTTTCTTATTACCCTATTTATTCATACATTTAACTTTTCAGAAAGGAGACCACTAAAATGTTAATATACTTGATCATACTAAACAATGGCCTGCAAAACCCCAGTTAGAATTATGGAAGTAGAAATTTTAATTAAAGAGAAAGCAAATTGAGTGCAATCTGAAACTTTTTTTCTTTTTTCCCCCACTTCAAGTCAGTTTTTGTCGACTCCTGGTAACTGCATGGATTAGCTTCTGCAGTTTTCTTGGAAGGGTGTTACAGAAGTGGGTTGCCATTGCTTGCTTCCTGGGATAAAGAGAGGGTGACTGGTCTAAGCTCATCTATCTGGCTTCAGGCCTAAGGTGGGACTAAAACTCACAGTCTTCCAATTTCTACCATGGTGCCTTAAACACTACATCAAACTGGCTCCCTTGAAGGCAAAGAAGGAATTGTTTAGAACCAGGAATGGATATGAATAGATGAAATTCTACACTGCAAAAGAACTCAAATATATATTCAACCCTATATATTCAAGACTATGGGTCAGTTCTCATTTTGTGCTAAGTATTACTCTGATTTGTTCAATAAACTATGGGTAAACATACATGGTAATATGTGAGCCCATTCCCTGCTTATAGAATTTTTTTCAATTAACGTAAATCAGAACTAAATGGCATCACCCAAAAATAAAAATGGTTCTTTACTTATACTGCAATAAACTCATTTACGAAGGAGCAAGCTGCAGCTAGCTCAGTGAAAATTACTTCTGGTTTAGCAGGCTTCAGATTGTGCTAAGGAATGCCACTGACAAAGGGAAAAAAGCTTCATAAAATGTATTTATTTGCATTAAAACTGCAAACCACTTTAATTAAAATCGATTTTAGCAGCTCATCATTAATCGGTTGGCATTTCACCTTTAACATACAAAATGAATTTTCACGCTTGATTTTCAGCAAATGTAGAAACAAAAACAAAAATCTCTGCCTTTGTTTAAAAAATATTTTCATTTCATTTTGTTAGACTTTATTATTGCATTGAACTAGCAGCAAGATAATTCTTAAGATAGCAATATAAAATTCACTATATTATGTATTTAGAAACCTTGAATTGTTTTTATTATTTTCTTTAAAAAATACACAGAATAGATAAGCAGTGTTTTCTTTTTTCCAATGCTGCTTGATTGTCAGGTAGAATAAGAAAAAAAAAGAAAAACTCTTAAAAACCAAACTTCTCCAACTTTCTGCCCTCCAGCTATACTGAGACTACCATTTCCAAGGTTTCCAGCAAGACTGAGAATTCTGGAAGTGCCAGTCTTACCATACCTTGTTGGCACCAGAATGGGAAAAGTTATTCTGCTGTTACAGATTCCATTTTGTGCAAAAGAAAAAAGAAAAAAAAAGGTGTGTGTATGTGTCATGTGTCAACTTTCATATCTGAATACAATAGAACTATGATAGACCCTGTTATTAGGTGCCATTATGTTGGATTGGAACTCTGGTGACTGTATGAACAAACATCTGCCATCTGATGTTTGGGGTGTCAAACTCAAGGTCCACGGGCCAGATTTGGCCCACTGTGTGCTTAGATGTGGCCCATGGGGCTGCCTTGGAAACAGCGAAGGACCAGCCTGCGGTGCTTCTGCCAGCAAAAGCGGAGCTCAGGTGGGCCGTGTGCAGCCCTCCTGAGCTCCATTTTTGCTGGCAGAGTACTCGGGCCATCAAAGGCACCTCTGACACGAGTGACGTTGAGCTGGCCATGTTCACCCTGGCCACCCCCCTCCCACTCCCCCCCAAGGTCAAACACAACCCTGATGCGGCCGTCAATGAAATTGAGTTTGACACTCTTTTTAAAGGGTATTCCACTGATTTTTGTGAGGCCTTTCTCCCTTATCCAGGGATATATGCAGCTAGTCAGAATGATCCTAAAATGAGGAAAGGTATTGTGATGTAATAGCTGCCATTTTGTACCTGTGTCACAATGTGGTAAAGAACAGCATAAGAGATGTTTGCATCATGACAACATGACATTTCTGTCTTTGTCTTCTTTGCTGAACACCTATAGCCTTATCGACTGCCATCCACTTCCATTTCTCTCACTCTTAACAAATATAATATTTCACTATTCTCTTATCACATGACACTTCCACAGTATGTACAATGACCTAAATTAAATTCTATGGGTTTTGTTTTCTTAATAGCAATAGCACTTAGACTTGTATGCCGCTTCATAGTGCTTTACAGCCCTCTCTAAGTGGTTTACAGAGTCAGCATATTGCCCCAACAATCTGGATCCTCATTTTTACTGACCTCAGAAGGATGAACGTCTGAGTCAACCTTGAGCCGGTCAGGATCAAACTTCTGGCTGTGGGCAGAGTTAGCCTGCAATACTGCATTCTAATCACTGCACCACCATAGCTCTTAATAGGTAGCATCTTCAAACATTATCAGAACTTCTCAGAACTTCTACTTCTACATGGAATGTCAGATATTAGGTCCTCATGAGTAGATTCACCCATGATTCTAATTGCCACATGGGTAGAATCTTGGACAAAATGCTTCCATTTTCTTTTGGTGTGTGTGCGTGCAAGTGTTTAGTAAAGTGCAGGGTTTTCAGTGGAAAATCCCAAAACATTTTCTGTCTTTTAGGGACTTGATAGATCCCAATTGCTTGTCTTGATTTCATTGCTGGGATGAAGGTATCAGGGACAACCAGAGAGATTTTGCTGTTTGAAACTAAAAACAAAATCTCCAGTTCCATACCTAGAAACTAATGGGATCAGTCAAAACTAGCTACATATAAAAACAGCACAATTTCTGTAACTCTAGCATATGGCCTTATCCCATCCAGCAGACTACTTGGCAATGGAATCATTCTAAATACAGAAAGCTAAAACAGTTGTCAGATATCATTTTCATGGAATTTACAATTGTTCGGTGTATTTCCAAGAGTCACCATCTTCATGAGTTATTTGCCAGATCAGTAGAGTCAGATCTGATTAAACCATGCTTGGTTTGTCAGTACTGCTTGAGCATTTCACAGATCAAAGTGAAAACTAGTATAATAGCACACATGAGCAAATGAATAAAAATGGAAGTTTCTAACTCTTTTTGATTAACTAGGCCTGACGGTAGCTTCATAAACATGATTGTATTTTATGATTTTTAATGAGGTGCTCAGCAGGTTCTCCCTCACTTGTGCTGGGGGGAGGGGTATCCTAACATTTAATCCATGTCTTTCCAGCAGTTACATTCTAAGATGTTTGGAGGAGGAAAGAATATTATAGAAAAGTTATGAATATCTATTTAGAATAAAGCTCTGAATTCAGAAGGCCCATTGTTTTTAAATTTTGTTTTGATACAACATTTGGAGCAATGGCTGTGGATTCCAGATAACCATCTCAATTTAGTATTATTTATGTACTATATTTTGGAAGTAACTAACCCATGAGGGTTTAAGTATATTTAACACTGTTAAAACACTTAACAATTAACTGATCACAACAGTCCAGTAGTTAGAAATACTCCAAACTTACTCCAAACTTTAAGAGTTCAGATTTTTACTATGTGCCAAGGGATGTGCTGTGTTTCACTAGGACATGCACTCCCAAACCCTGCCATCCACCAATTTAACTTTAAATGATTTTTAAATCTCATTGTAGGATTAAAATATTATATGATCTACTGGAGGTACATACAAATATTTTCTAATATGTGTTCTTTAAAAAATTCTATGTGATTCCAATTTGAACTGTGAAAAATATAATTTTGAAAATAATTTACTGTCTAATATCAATAACAGCCACTCCTATATCATCTTACTTTCAATCCGTGATACACTTTAGTATGTTTTAATAATGCAATGTTGAGCTGTTTTGGAAAGACCTATATTTTATCTGAAGTTTGTAGGAAAATGCAAGATTAGAGACTGCCCCAACAATAACTTTGCTAGAAAGTGCATCTGCAATGTGATTTGTAAATGACACCGTAATCTTAGCTGAAGTGATGTTAAAACCCACACCATTTGTAATGATCAAAATATTTTTTTTCAGTTGAGGAACAGAAACAGATATGACTGGATCTTTGTTTTAAGGCTACTGGTACATTGCTTTTAATGGACTACATCCACAGCTGTCTTGTGAATAGTGTACCAAGGTCACATAAATAGTTAAAATGTAATGGGCAGTAGAGAAGGATGATTGCCTAAAGGACTCTTTTTGTAGAGAATCCATAGTAGACAATTCTCATATGCAGTCATCCCATTTCTATGATCAATTACATAAGGACAGGGTAAATGGTAAATTGGATTTCATTTCCATTTAATTTAAATAGAATTAATTCAGTCATTTTCTGCTGTCCTTATTCAATTATTTTCTCCTGTCCAATCATTTTCTCTAGAACTAGGGAGAAATTTCCTAACAGTTAGAACAAGTAATCAGTTGAACAACTTGTCTCCAGTTATAGGTGCTCCAACACTGGAAGTTTTAAAGAAGAGATTGGAGAACCATTTGTCTGAAATAGCAGGGTTTCCTGCCTGAGCAGGGGTTGGACTAAAAGGCCTCCAAGGTCCCCGTTGTTGTTATGATGATGATGTAAGGTTAACAATTAAAACTATTTAGCTACTCTTGGAGAGTCTCTGTGCTGCCCTTAGAGCAGGGGTGTCAAACTTGCATCATCATGTTATTGTCATGTGACATATTGCAATTTTCCCCCTCCGCTAAAATGTGGGTGGGTGTGGCCAGCACATGACACATCCAGTCCACAGGCCATGAGTTTGACACCCCTGCCTTAGAGCTTGCTGAGCCTACTTACAGTTCTGGAATTCAGCCTATACATCTCTATGGATATAGCTAAAGTAGTTTGTTTTACTTTATAGATTCTTTCTAAAGGTGTTTTTTCAAGAGGCAATTGGACTTTCTTGTTTTTTCTTTGAAGACATTTTATTTCTTATCCAAAATAGTTCTTCAGACGTGAAGAAACGTCTTGGATGAGAAGCGAAAAGTCTTCAAAGAAAAAACAAGAAAGTCCAGTTGCCTCTTGAAAAAGCACCTTTGGGGCAACCATGACCTGGATGACTGAAAATCTCCATAGATTTATATTCTTGAGTGGTCCTTGGTGTTCTCTGAGTTTGCTTGTTTTCTTGCAGATTTTCATTACCCTAACTAGGTAACATCATCAATGGTAGTAAGGGGTGTTGTTTGCTGTCAGTTTATATTCTGGTGTCTTCCCTGTGGGTGGGTGGGGACGGTCTTAGAAATGCTTTGGTTGGGCTGTTTACTGATGGCTCTTTAGCAGTTTCTTGACTGGGGTATTGCTTACTTGATAGTTGGTCTGAAGTTAACCTTGGAGTTAATCTATGCTGATCTGAGTGTTGATTACTGGGAGAGAGGTGCTGGAGTTTTTTTCTCTTTTGGTCTGGTTGTCTCTTTTGCATAGTCTATAGATGTTGTTAATGCCTATGTGTCTATTGATTTGTCAAAGTGCCAGGCTTCTAGAAATTCTCTGGCTTTTTGGACATATATTCTTTCTAGTTGTCTTCAAATTTTATAGAAAATAGTTATATTCTAGATGAGATCTCAACCATGGCAAAATGGTATTTGATTTAGAGCCATCAAGTCAGTGTCAACTTTTAGCTGTCACAGATTCTTACCATGATGTCTACAAGTTGGTCTTTTACCTCTCTCAGTGGTGCATTCATGGCATCTGAATATCCTTTCTGAGAAGTGCTAGTCTGTAGCATGTTCTGCATCCTTTACTGATGATGGTGTATCCTAAAAGAGGTATCACTTAAGGTCAACCAAGCAATAGTTGAAATGATTCAAAAATAAATCTGGGAATGGTGATTGAGAGAAATGAAGATAATATTTGGCAGGTATATATAAATAAACTGAACATTCAAATACTTCAAAAACATCATCATAGTTTCTAGTATGACCAATTACTCAAAACTGCAGCATAATGATCACTACAAATATCTTGGACTGCTAGACTTTGGTTAATTTTTATCATTTTGGCCAGAGGTTTTCCAGTCACCTTTTTGTGTAATTTACATTTTTGCTGACTTTTGAAAATTATATAGCCCTATTCACAATGATGACTATGAGGAGAGCGAGGGCAATAATAGCATAATACACAAGAAGGATATCGGTTAGGAGAAGGCATTCCTATTAAGTGAAGATAATGTTTTATATATTATATTCCCATTACTACATTTCCAAATGGATATTTTGTGTGAATTCCTTATTTTTGTTTCTCCCAAATTGAACTTCCACTTAGTTTCATTAGTGGGGTATTCCAAAACAATTTTAAAGGTGATCTGATGCTTTCTCAGAGGCAAAGTGATGGCAGGATTAAAACAAGAAGCGTGGGAAGCTGCTGTATGAAGAAAGATACCTGCAGAAGGACTCTGAGTTTGTTTGAAACAGAGAGATTGTTATATAAGTCAAAAGAGAGGCATTTCAGCAGTCAGAATATGAGAGAACTTTAGAATCCCTCAATGAAGGTTATATGAATAATAGATCTAATTCCATCACTAATGACAACCCAACTGATGGCAGCTTTGACTGAATAAAGATATCTGGAGACAGTTCTCATGGAAACCAGGTGAAGCAAATAGCTAATGGATGATTTTGGAGAATACTGACTGGTAGTGACAGGTAGATGCTAATTAGCAATCAACGTATAATTGAGAGAAACAGCTGTTTTTTATCACATGGCTCACATCAAGATGCAAGAAGGAGTATCAACTGGTTAGGCAATCACTTTTTTGTCACTAGAAATAAAAAAATAAGAAACACACAAATGCATTAACTTCACAAGCTCTAGTAAACATTAAAGTAATGCTGAATGTGATTCGGAGAACTGACAAGTTAGAAAAAGCTTGCTATGTGGAGAATCAATTTTCCAAAGTTTAAAGAAAGAGACAGAATAATGTGAAAATGGAAGAGAGGATTATTTCAACAAGAACAAGAATGAACCAAGGCTAATATGAAGTACTGTAATTGTTATGTACTTCTAAGTTCATCAGTTTGAATAGAAGTATATCCAGCAATAATTCCTTGAAGCCCTATATCAGGGCTGTCAAACTTGTGGCCTGCAGACCAGATGCATCATGCACTGGTCACACCCACGCCCGGTTTAGTGAAGAGGAAAAAAGTTGTGATATGTCACATGATGCCACTGTGACAATGCCCAGTTTGACACCCCTGCCCTATATGTACCCAAGTACTCTCTTTGAGCCCCAGTGAATATATTGGCTACCATATAGTACTAAGACCTATATAATGTATAGTCCAGTATTTCAACATAAATTCTTGCATAAAAATGTATGGCAAAAGACATCAGAATTTAGGAAGATTTGCTTTTAGATCTTAACAATTGAGCCAAAGCTGAGTTTGCTACTGCATAATTAGTGTACTTTTGTACCTTTAAGATTACATTGACATGAAGTACAGCTGAGATTTTATATGACCTTTAAAGCCATTAATGGCATAGGCTCAGACTACCTGATGAACTGCCGTGTCCCACGTTCCCCATTTGGCATGGGTCCAAATGGGAGATCCATGCTAGAAATGGCTGCTGGATTGATGACAGACTCCCCCCTCCCCCGTGTTCTCGGATCACTCCCCACCCATCTTTCTGTTTTGGGTAATGGTATGTATTGTTCATAAAAGTAGACATTAGTAAGAAAGCAAGAGGGAACAAGTCTGGACTTATTCTTTTTCTTATAATTATCAAAAACATTCAATAAAGTGCTTAATAATAAGCAGTCGCTTGAAAAATATTTGTGTGCATATACACAGACCCTATGGAAGATCTGTCCTCTTCATTAAGACGATGGATATTCAGCAGTATAATCCAGTCTGAAATCTATTGATAGGCAACTGGCATAATAGTCTCATTCTGACCACCTTGTTCTTTTGAACCTTGCCAGTTCTTAAATTTAATCTTTGACCTTTTGTTATACCATACATAGTCCATTATTTGTTTATGCCAGTTTTTTTAGTACCTTATTCTCAATAGGAACTGGAATAATTTAAAACAGAAAAAAGAATAGTTTTGGTGAAACCCAGGTTGACTGTCCAATTCTTCCCAATCAAGAAAGACACTGATTTTTTAAAAACTGTACCCAATCAAATTGACTCAAACTCTAAAGAACAATAGAAACACTGGAATCTGGACAGGTAGTTTTTATATATTTCTATAAGGGTTGAGAAGATGTTTTATTTGAAAAAAAAAAAGACTTGCATTTTTCCAAGTTGGGCTTTGCTTTGCTATGCCTCTGTACTTCTTTTTCCTCTGGACCACTCAGCCCCTTCGAAGGAAAAATGCCTTCTTTTATTCAGATGATTTTCTCTGTTTGTAAGTGGCTGATGTTAGGGCCAGGCCCAAAGACGACACAGTGAAATCCAACTGAGTTCAATTCTTTATTGGTTTCCACCTAACAGAATCTCAGACTAAAGCTATAAGTTGGTAACCTAATAGAATATAACTGAGAGATTCTACAGTGTGGCTACCCAGAACCTCATCCTCCCTTCCCTATCCAGTTTAAGATGGGGAAATCTGTTATACTTCTGTCTCTGGGAAACTATGATGCTCTTGTCAAGATTCCTCCTTCTTCTTAATTAACTTGTATCCCATCTTTATTATTTTTACACTTTGTGTCCGAATGTCCATCAAGAGCTTACACTGGCCCAATGTCGGATAAGTCCATGTATTTGCCATA
>JANHFL010004371.1:128035-139396 GCA_032468155.1 Oxyrhabdium leporinum
ATAATAATAATAATAATAATAATAATAATAATAATAATAATAATAATAATAAAATACAAACTAATGAAGTCTTGACTTTATACACCAGATTTAACTATGGTTGAAATGAAGAAAGTGTAGATAATTGATGTGGCAATACCAAGAAATAGTAGAATAGAAAGCAAAGAATTGGAGAAGATCAAAAGTAACAAGGTCTGAAAATCAAAATCAAAAGATGATGGCATAAACTGGCCATGAGAATCCTAGTGATTATCAGCACACTGAGTTCCATCCAAGAAATCTTGGAGAGCACATAGAAAATCTGTGCAATGACAAAATTTTCCTAATGTCAGTTACAAAAGACACTGCTCAGATCTGCACATATACCATGTTGATACATTATGATATCCTACATTCTTCAGAAGAACTCAACAGATATGAAAGCTAATATGACCTAAAGAATTGGTGGTTGTGATTTCATATTTTTGTATATAATAATAATGACACAAAATGACCACCTTGATTGGATTCTTAGTAAAAAATACATAAAAATAAAAAACTTCCTTTTACAGCAACAAGGAATTTGCAGAATGACAACAAAGAAAAATGAGTATGAGAACAAATGGGTTAAGATCCTATGGGATTTCCAAATATAAACTGATAAACATTTAGTCCATAATAAGTCAAATGTAGCTGTAGTTACAAAGGAAAAAACTATGGATATTTCTCATTGCAGTAGCTACAGATAGAGAGGTTAATGAGAAAGAATGTGAGAAGTAGCAAAATAGAAATTGAGTAAATTTGGAGAAAAATACTAAGTGTCTAAGTATCAATGGAAAATATACTTGGTTCCATCCCAAAAGATTCAGAAAAAACACTTGAACACAATGGGAAGGGATAACACCTCAACTCATCAGTTACAAAAAGTCTGCATTACCTGAAACAGTGTACATTTCAGAATAGTTTTAGCTATCCTACATCCTTGGGAAAAATCTGATAGACAAAAGTCCCAAAACTCTTAACAGAAACTGTAAGAAGCTATTTCAGCCAAGGTCTATGACAATTCACCACAGCCAACTCACTATGGCTAATTCGCCTCAGCCAACTTGCCACAGCCAACTTGCTGCAGGACAACTTGCCACGACCATCTCACCACAGGACAACTTGCTGTGGAACAAGAATTACACTAATATCAAAGAAAAGGTGGAATAGAATCATTAAGGAAAGGATACAAATGGACGGAGAGAATGAAATGTGAATAGAAAAAAATAAAATAAATTTCATTTATTTTAAATAATTAAATAGAATTGTTAAATTGTCCTGCAGTGAGCTGTCCCGTGGTGAGTTGGCCATGTCAAGTTGCCCCATGGCGAGTTGACCATGGTGAGGTGTCCCATTCCCTTCAGACACGCCTTATCAGAACATTCTAATATTTTCTTGCCTAATTGTTTTGCATTATTTTGTGAATATTTTTTCCCGTCTCAGCACAGCAATCTCCTCTAGGAGAGAAACATTTTCATTTTTGCACTCTAACATCTAACACAAAGCCCTTTCAGTCATGAATTGAGCAAGCATTGAGTTTAATATGCAGTCATGTGTACTTAGCATATAAACAATAAGACTAAATACTAGAACTACTTCCCCGTGAATTAATCCAACTGCAGCAATATGAATTTATAGTTCCAGGTACAAAGAGAAATTCTTGGTTTCACAATTGTCATTTTACTTTCATGGCTTGCAAAGGACATTTAAATGCAAGAGGACTGATAACTTTACCACCAGGAAGTTTCCTGTCGTGACTGATGCATACATGTCTCTGTGTGTGTCCTGCAAATGACCAGATAAACAATGCTAGTAAAGAGGAACCTTCACTGGAGAAGATGTCAAAGCAGATGTAGATGTGCCATCTTGACTTTTTTATGACCCCTCCTGCAGATGTCAGCAAATGTATTTTATTTCTTTTTTGTATGACGTGGGAGTAAGGAGTTTTTCTTGTTTCAGGTTGAAGCACCAATTGACTAAAATTCTAATATCTAAAACAACAGTAAGAAAAATCTCTAGCTTGGCAGTATAGAACTGAAAACAGATCATTTTAGTTCTCCAGCATAGCTGATCATTCCTGTTTATATCAGACCAAGACTGCATTCAAAATATCTTCATGTTCCTCCTCCAGTTCTACCTCAATTACTTTCTGATGGATAAATTACACCTTTAAGCTTCTTTTTCTAAAAGGTTGAGTCTTCCCACTCATCACTTTCTTCACTTTGTGGTTTTTCCCCCCTTCTTTCTTTCCTCTGGAAAGAAAATTACACACAAACACACAGATGAGAAAAGCACTGCTTTACAACCAGAGAGGGGCTCAATCTATTATTCTTAAATAGCCTTAATTTGGAGCATGTCTCACATCAGAGTTAGCTCCCTTTTTCCATCAAGGGTCTTGCTATAAAGGTAACTCAATCTTCCAAAGGAAAAAAAATGAGGAAATGGTTCACTTAGCTTTCAGAAGAAAAAGGAAGCAAGGGTGACAATATGATAGAACTCTTCAAATATCTATAGGGTTGTCACAGAAAAACCCCCCTAAAGACTGCTTTCTATATGCCACAGTATGGGACATAGAATAAAGAATTTATGATGTATTGGTTGATTAAATTCATATGCCACCGGTCTCATTATCTTGAATAACTTTGGGTGACAGGATGAAAGCAAAGATATAAAAACAATAAGATTAACAACAACTAAATAAAATGTTAAAACCAAGAATATGGATGGTACAGGGATGGATTTTTGTCACTCGCTCATTCAGTCACCTACAGCATAGTGCACCCTCATTGGGGGGGGGAGCTAACTGGGGGAGTTAGGTTTTAAGGCTCTTCTGGAAGGCCAGAAACCTAAAAATGGATCTTACTTCAGGAGGCAAGATGTTCCAGAGAGTGGGGGCCATGGCAGAGAAGTCAAAATTCCTTGGCCAATGGGGTTTGGAGAAGGATTCTTCTGCCAGTGTTAGTTGGTGGGCCAATCCCATTGGAGTTAGATTGTGCCTCAGATAACCTTGTCCTTTCCATGAAGGACTTTAAAGGTGATAACCAACACCTTTGGTTGAATTGTACATGTATATTACAATAAAGCAGGTTATGATGGAACCAAGCTTTCTATGGCTAAAGGCATTATAACAGTAAGACCAATTATCTAAATAGGTGATTTACTTCTCTTTGTTGGATGCATGCAAATACTGACTGATCATCTCCATGGGACATGTTATATTGGATTTTCCCATTAAGCAGTGGACTCTTTTCAAAGGGATAAGTATCCTCTTCCAGCCCTATGACTCTTTTTGGAATTCTTCAGACTCTCTTCCATTCAGCTGATTCCTATCTCGTCTTCCTTTCTTTGCACTAGCTCTCTCTTTGGATTCTTTTCCATTCTCTATGTCTCCATCTTTACCTTTACTTGTTTTAGTAAAACTGCTGTGGGAAAAAGAAAAAAAGCAGGTCTGTGTGCATTCGTGTGAAATACAATATTCTAGGAGGAAGGTACACCAGAGAACAAGAAGAGCCTTCAGAAATCATGCTGTACCAACTTAAGGTTCCAACTTTCACCTAGGGAAATGTTGACCTAAGGCATAGCATAGTTTATATGGAACAGATAAGGCAATGCATCAAGATATATCCAATGTTTCAGTCTTCTTAAGTTTGAGTTCTGTCTGTGAAAAGAACAACATGAAGAAACTTCTAAATGTAATGTGAATGTGTGTCTCTCGGTCTCCATCTTCTTTTATTCCAGAGAAAAATCCAAAGCCACTGGAATTTAAAAGAATGGTTATTAATTTTATTGCTGACACTGCACAAAGAGCAGGAGGACAAGAACTAATTATTCTGTAATGTAAATAGCAACTAAATAAAGTATCCAAAGGCTATTTGCTCAGCAGATAAATTAAATTTAAAGGCTAAAGAAGTACATCAGTGGACATTTCAAAAACATGTAGCAGGTCAAATCCTACTCAGCTTCCCTCACCCTCCTCTTAACTAAGATAGTTATTTACTAAACCAGTCTTGCCTCCCAAAATCAGCTAACTTTGGACAGTAATATAATGCATACAATTATTCATAACACTTTGAATCAAAGTAACTGCTAATGCCATAACATCCTCATTGGATTCCCTTCCATAGCTCAATTAATAGTTGAACAGTACTGGTTTGCAAGTGATATTATATCACATACCCTTTTTCCTGGTTTTTAAAGTAATCTTGAGCTTTTTTTTCCCATGGAAGACAGCTATAATGCAGAGCTAAAACAACTGAGCTCTGGGACAATTATTGCCCCTTGTAGACTGAGGGGTTTGCGAAAGAATATTTTTTCCAGCACAAATTAGGCCATTTATGTCATCAAGTGTTCCAGGTAGTCTCAGATTTCAGAAATTAATGGCAAGTAGATACAATAACTTGACTGTGCTTTTTTTAAGGGGCACCCTTTCCACAGATTTACTTGCTTCTATACTGCATTGATACCATGTCACAATTGTAGCACAAACTCTTGGTAATGATAACATCTATATATTTACTATTTAAGTTCAAATGAAATATTGTTTTATTTTCCTGAGGTCCGTGTAAATTGCCTTGTGACCATCTGATAATTACATTCTTATAGCATTTTTATCTCAGTCTGTTTGCCAGAGTTTAGTTTTACTAAAGATTAATGACTTATTTTAAATTTCTATAGCATAAGCTACCTTCTACTTATTGTGAACCCATTTTTATTCCAACCTACAGTAACTTAGGACAACCTGTAAATGGAAACACCTATGAAATACTTATATTCATTCTTCCATGAAGCTGAAATTCCCCTGACTAAACTAAACTACACAAGCAATACATTTAACTAAAATGAAAAGGAGTACTACACACATCTAGAGAGAAAGAAACACTAAAATTGGAATTTGATGTAGACTTATGATTGGTGATTGATCTTCAATATCTCTTTCTCTCTTTCCTTCCAACTCTCTGTAATTTCTCTAAAACTTCTGAAAAGCCAATCATAATAGAATAAGGCATGCAAGCAATGGAAAAAATGAAGACAGGGAATATAGAACTGCTCTCATTCAAGCTGCATCCTCTAGGGATTTTTGGGAGCTTTTAAAACATTACTGTACTGGTCTGATCATCAAAATTGTCTAAAAAATAGGAAGATAAAAATATGTCATGCTGAACTCAGACTAAGTGTTGTAAGCTAAGTTGGAAGACACTGTGGTCACGTTGGAGATGGCCAGGAGAGGATTCAAAAAGAGGGCTTTGTAATAAATATTTCATCCCTCTCTCCCTTCTCATTTTCCACAAATAACCAATGTGCATCATCTCTCCTCAGAGATCCAGAACTACAACTTGGCATGTCATTGAGTGGAAATGACTTGCAATTTCCTGGTCTGAAACCATTTTTTAGTCCCTGTAGCGAAATCCTAGCTGAGGAATAAGGAATAAAACTGCAGTGACTGAGTCCCAATTGCTTTTTCAGATTAAAAAAAAATGTACCCCTTTTAAATAAAAATCATGTTTTCCCCCTAGTAAATACACACTCAAACTGCAGTGACACAAGATGGATCAGGTTATTTTGGGAACCAAGGAATTGATTGAAACCAAGGAGCTAACTGAAGAGGAAACAGGCAAATGAGGTGATTTCCAGAGCTGGGAAACCCACGTCAAAGAGGGATGGGCATCCTAGTAAAGCCATAGAAATCATTGAGAAGCAGAAATGTATATTGGTAGGCAGGAAAAGTCCTTTGGCAAACCTGGGAAAAGTAATGTAGGAAATTGCAAACTCTATGCTCCAAAGAATTTGTAATGCAAGCAGTGATAGAATTCTGGTCTCTTTGCTTTCTACCTCCAGTAAACAGTTAAATGCCAAAAGTTTAATTAAATTGTAGCATTTCTCCCTTTTTAATTTTAACTACTTAATTAATTTGTATAAAGTCAGCACTGTTAGGTCTGGAGCTGGGCCTGCCATTTATTATTTACGTAATTCAGTAGGGACCCCACCAGATTGTGGAGAAGAAGGCTTAGAATTATATCTAGTTAAATTGTTATAAATCTGTTTGTATAAAAGGCCAAACAAGGGTGTAACATCAAAGGTCTGAAACTATCAGATTACACCTGTTCACATCACACCTTGCATCTGTCCCTCGGGTTTTATATATTCGTAGGATACATAGATATTTATGTGGTTAATAACATTAACCTTTTAAAACTGGCTCTCTCTGTGTGTGTGTGTGTGTGTGTGTGTGTGTACAAATTACTCCAGGCAAGGTACATTCTCTGGATTTCTCTTGGGATGAGACAAGGAATATTCCACAAAGCAATTTGATGCAGCAATTAAAAACAAGGGAATGAATTACACTAACAACTGTCAAGAAGAGAAAATTAATTCCCTTCTAACTACACTGCTACCATACTTAGAGTACCCTGGGTGATTATGAGTTGATTGCAACTGGAGTATTGCCAAACACATGTAGGGGCTAAAGGTGCTATCTTCAGCCAGTTTTAAAAAGACAAATAAGTTTTGCACATGCTTTAAACCTACTGAGATCTCACATGCATTTTATTTTTTTTTCTTATGATTTCCCAAGATGGTATATCTGCATTCCAATACTTACTGTGTGATTCTATATTTTTCATACATTTCGTTATGTTACTCATGCTACATTTCTTTTTTACTAGTTCTTTTGAAATTCCCATGGATCACAGTGGAGGTTTCTATGTACAACTTGCCTAGTAGATTGTTTATACATTTTCAGTTCATATTGGAGTGAGTATTTTATCCTCCATCATAGTACTTTGTTTGCTGATGTAAGATATCCTTCCTCAATTTGGCACGCTTCAGATATGTTGGTACTGCAACTCTGAGAATGTGCAGTCAGCATAAATTTAAAAATGAGTAATTCCACCTAGGAACCATTCTCTTATCTTAAAGTACTATTTGATAAAACAAACTTATGAAAGGCAGAAAAATTCTCTTATATTTCTCCCTGACAGTTTTTGATTCATGTTGAAGTTGTTTATAAATTCTTTCAAAGGAAAGGAGAATTTTGCAGAAACTCGGATGAAATATGGTATTCTTCTCTTTGTTAAGTTACAAATGATGAAGAACTAATTGGGAGCCACTTGTCTTTCACTTTTACTTTCATCTCTCCTGCATTGAATAGCCGCACTGGCTTCCCACACTTCCACAGATTCCCAAGGAAAATATATTAAGGGAACTCCACCCATTGGACATTTTCAGCAGTGTTTGTACTACCATTGTTAGATGAATAGTCTGCCTTTACAAAATTCTTTTCCTTAGAGAAATTCAAAGAAATCATCCACCAATTATTTTTGCTACAGAAGAGTTCTGGAATGGCATTTCACCATTCAGCTTTATTGGATGAATATGGACCTAGCACAGTCTTCATCAACCTGAAGGTCTTCAGATATCTACATTTCAGTTTCCAAAATCCTTTGCCAATATGATCATTGTCGAGTTTTCTGAAAGGCAAATAATTGGGGAGGTGGAACATAGCATCTTATGAAAGATGGAGAACCTTCTTCTATCAGCCTGGTTTACATCATGCTAAATATTCTACAGTATTTCCTCTAGCATATCCCAAATATCCAAATCTTTTTTCTTATCTGAAGAACTTTAAATATTGTAGCTTTCCCACCAAGATTGCTCCATTACACTCAGATGGTAAATACTGAGATTAGTTACATAACATGCTTAGTCTCTTTATCAAATTATCCAACTTTGGGTGCATAATACATAGAACCATTAACTTACGAGACAATCCAGTATTCACAGAATGTGCTAAATCACATGTTATTACTGGCCTAGATAAGCATGTTGGTGGTAATTATAGGAGTTCAAAAATTTACTCTCAGTTTACATTATTCCTTCTTTTGTACAGACTTCATTCGCTGTCTCTGCTTTAGCAATTAATTCATTTTGCACCATTTTCTGTCCTCATTACATTTTTATTATAAAGAATTAATATATTTTACCATTTACTATTCTGGTGAAATCAGGAGAGAAACCGTGAGAATGAATATATTTTGTTCCACTTGTCCTCATTATAATTTTAAGGTATTCTCAAGAATGGATTAACTCAAGGCCACTTTTCCCTTTTTATCATGAAAATGAAAGCTAAAATAGTTATGAAACTCCACCAGGCATTTGTATGAAACTATTCTCAGCTTAAGATGAAGCTACATCAAAAAAGGGATGAGGAGGGGATGAATATTTAAAATGTTATATATGTTGTATAAATTTATATTAAAAGATTGGATGCCTTTGTGACAAAGCTAAAGAAGGATGACAATGAAACACATGACCCAACACTCATGACTATCTCAGGATCATAATTTGGCACTTAGGTTCAGCATACAATTATGATTTTCATTAAATATTCATTCCCCAACAGACTATAAACAATTTCTTGTTAATAAATGGCTGGATACATTGACATTAATATAATACAGCAGCATTCCATTTTGCCCAAAATATTTTAGAATCTCAAGTGCTAGATTCATTTGCAGAAGAAATGTAGTTCATAGGTAGTATTTTAAAAAGCAGCAATGGAGTTACATTCAATGGACAGTTTGAATGCCTTCAACTAATTGCAGAAGAAGCAGAGGGGGTCCAAATAACATTGCATGTATAAGACCACAAAGTAAACTACATTTTTTAAAGTTTAATAGATAGCCAAAATATAACAGAATTAGCAAAGTTTTTGAAGGGAAGTTTAATGGAAAGTAGATGCTTTGCATGCCAAGGATCTGCAGTTCAATTGTTGTCAGCTCTCAATGTCATAGATCTGAAACCATAGAGAGTACCTGCCACTTGGTATCAGCTATACTAAATTGAATACTGAATGATCTGATTCAATAAGTCAACTACTTCAGGTTTCTTAAAGGAACAGCTTCCTGTGATAATTCTGGTGTTTCCTACTTATACTTTTCCAGTGTAGGAGAATGTTTCTCAGTTGTTGATACAAACCCCCCCCCCCCCACAACTTTTTGTTTGTATTTTCTGCATAATATGTGGAGTGATACACGATAAAAATAGCCAGGAAATCTATTAACATTTAAAAAAAGAAAAATAAGAAATTGAGCTGCTAAAACCATACAATAAAATGTGAGAATAGCATTAAAATTAAAAAGCAAACTGTACAATATTAAAAGCATGTTGATATACAGCAGAATTTATCACTTGTCAAAATGAAAATAAATAGCACAGCATCCTCAAGAAGATAATGCATTGTTGTAATGCTACTTCCAAATGCAACTGTTTGCGACACTGATTATCCAAATTTTCCTACTAGTTGGATATATACCACTCAATTAGTTATTACATAGGGGTTTATGTGATATAAATCCTTTGAATGTCCTGATCCCAAGAATTGGCAAGGTGAAAACTGGCACCTTGAATTGTTTCAGGAAGTGTCAACCTGGTTCCATTCTCTTTTTCCTTTGCATTTCCCCACAAGTGCAGGGTCTGTTTTTTGGATCAATGAATGCCATTTCAGAGTCCTGCCACGACAATATATATGACTGTTAGTGTTGATCCATTGATTGTGACAGGAATTGACCAGTTTGTTGCAGGAGCCTGAATTCAGTTTGTCCATGTTTAACTCAGCATCACATTTATGGGAGGTTTCCAGTAGCACCAATGAGGAGGAACAGACCTCATCACCAAACTTGTCCTATGACTGAGGTATGGTAATTTTCAAAGCATATGCTTCACAAAATGCTAGCTATTATATCTTTCTCTGCACGGATTTCTTGAATACTTTTCAAGAATATGTTTGAACCATACATTGTATTTTCGAATGTTATGTATACTCTGAAAAATGGACAGCTTAAATATACTGGAAACAAGTGTACAATGCCAAACTCTGTAGTTCTTTGTAACATGATCCTAATGATTCATAATTACTTGTGTCAATCAGTCACAATTAGCAAGTTCAAATTGCATGTATGCAAATATAAGCACTTGAGTCTAGACTCAGTTTCTAAAATCAGAGGGGTTTTAATGAAATCAATTGTTTCTGACTTCAGCAAGGTTCAGATAATTTAATCTAGATCCAACCCAGTGTTTTATTCAACCTACTAGGAAACAACATGCATTTCATTGGACACCAAAGGCAACTTTTCCTAACTTTATCCTCAGTCGAAAGTAATTCAGCTTAGCATAAAAACCTCAAACTTTACTAACAGGAATAGAATTAGTTGTGTCTCTTGGAGAAGATCCATAACTCAATAACTGAATATTGCTACTGCAAACAATGAAATTCAAATTTATGTTACTGTATTCTAGTATATCATTTCTAAATTTGGGCAGTAAATGAACATTACATTACAAACTGCTCTTCAATATCTGAATCTTTTTCTTCTCTTGCAAAGGACACTTTGGTTTTTCTCTTTCATTCTTGTAGCCTTTTTAATTTTACGCTGGCTCTTTATTTTTTCTAAGCAGCATTGTTTCTGCTATGTGGCAGATGGTTCTATCCTTACTATTACTTTCTATTTTACATCTCTCTCCATAATTCTAAAGTAAGGAGCTGGTGAGCATATTTATAACAATCAGAAATAAAAGTCCAGTTTACCAGAATGCTACCACATTGGAAGGAAATGATTTAAGATTTAGATGGCACAGCTATTTGTGCTACAGCAAACTTAAGGCAAAAAAGATTTTTTAAATCATTTTAATATATGGACTATATTGAAAATTTGGAATATATACAAGACTAACTTGTCTCCTAAAATCCCTCTATGGTTGTCACCCCAAAAAGCCTTTTTTAGAAGGGAAATGATAGCTAAATAAAAATGGTTAACTTATGCTGACTTACTGTATTTTTCCCAAGGAGAATTTAATGTAAAAACAAGAGAAAACTTGGGGTTCAAAGGTTTTACATGCCATCGTTTCCTTATGCTCAGCTTATCAAAAGATTTAAGTTGGAGAAAAAGAATTATCTATTTGAAAAGGGTAAAACTGAATTTGATGCAGAACTCTGTAGAAATGATGATCATATTATTGCTAAGATATATAAACTTTTACTGAAAACAGAAACAAGATGTTAAAGATTGCAGGATAAAATGGGAAAAATTGGATATAATATATAGTTGGACAGAGTATGTGTGAGAATATGTGGAAGAAATTGTTGATATTTACACTGAATTATAATCAAAAAATTTTTTTATAAAATGAGGTATAGTTGGTACATGAAACTGGATAAATTGTCAAACATGTATAACAGAATATCTATCTATCTATCTGTCTGTCTGTCTGTCTGTCTGTCTGTGTCTGTCTGTCTGTCTGTCTGTCTGTCTGTCTGTCTGTCTGTCTGTCTGTCTGTCTGTCTGT
>JANHFL010004371.1:177826-213508 GCA_032468155.1 Oxyrhabdium leporinum
TATGAGTATTATTGGGGATCACAAGAGAAAGCAAAAATGGGAGAGGAAAGGGAGGATAGACGTCAAGAAGAAACAACGGAAGACAGAATGCTACAGCAAGAAGAACATGTAAGAGATCTGGAGGAAATAGCTATAAGCAAAGGAGCAAAAAGCAAGGAAGTGAGAGAGATAAGAGCGACTAGAGCAGCAAAATCCAGAGGTCAAATCTAGCCGGATCGCACCAGTTCAGGTGAACCAGTAGGGAAATATCACCTCTGGCTGGCCCCGCCCCTGCCTGCCCGCTCACTGCTCGCCCTGCCCGCTGCTCACCCCACCCCGCCCGCCCGCCACTCGCCCAATCACTATTCATCTCACCTCCCCACTCCAGCATAGACTTAGCAGCCTATATAGGTTTACAAAGCAATTAGTCACCACAGTGTCTTTGCGTGCCTTCCCACGAGGACGTGCCTGTGCCCCAACCGCTCCTGATCTGCCTGCCTGTCTGCCTGCCTGCCTGGGTAAGTAAGCCACTGTCGCCACTTGCTTCACTTCCCACCGGCGCTGCGTCCCTGCGCGGCCTACCTAGCTGCGCCTCCCCCCACAGTCCCCGGAGCTTTCCTTCTGCTTGCTTCACTTCCCACCGGCGCTGTGTCCCCGCGCGGCCTACCTAACTGCACCCCCCATGGTCCCCAGAGCTTGCCTGCCTCTTGCTTCCCTTACCACTGGAGCTGCATCCCCACGTGGACCAGCTAGCTGCGCCTCCCCCCCACAGTCCCCGGAGCTTTCCTTCTGCTTGCTTCACTTCCCACTGGCCCTGCGTCCCCGTGCAGCCTACCAAGCTGCGCCCCCCCCATGGTCCCCGGAGCTTGCCTGCCTCTTGCTTACCTTCCCACTGGCGCTGTGTCCCCGCGTGGCCTACCTAACTGCACACCTCCACGGTCCCCAGAGCTTGCCTACCTCTTGCTTCCCTTCCCACTGGCGCTGTGTCCCCGCGTGGCCTACCTAACTGCACACCTCCACGGTCCCCAGAGCTTGCCTGCCTCTTGCTTCCCTTACCACTGGCGCTGCGTCCCTGCGTGGCCCAGCTAGCTGCCTCCCTCCACGGTCCCTGGAGCTTCCCTTCCCTGCCTTCCGCACTGTCTTCCTTCCTTCCCTACTCCATTCCGCATGCGGCCCCATCATGTTTACCTGCCTTCTGTGCAGGGAAGGGAAGCAGCTTCTTCCCTTCTTCTCTTTGTGGGCAGAAGAGTTTTCCCAACCCACCACCACCCAGATATCCTAGTTTTCCCCAGATTCCCCAAGCATTTCTTTGCCTATCTTATTTCCAGCTCCATTGCATTTCTTTTTCCTTCTCGCCATCGTGTGCAAGGAAACAAAAGTTTCTGTTAAAAAAAAGTTCAATCAATTCCAACTTCTCGCGAAAGGAAAAGATCTTGCGAAGTTGGAATTGATTGAGTGAATTTCAAGAAGGAGAAACACGATGAAGCTGGAAATAAGGTAGGCAAAGAAATGCTTGGAGAATTGGGGGAAAGTGAGGGCATCTAGGGGGTGAAAGTTCCGTGGCGTCAGGCTGCAATGGTGAAACGGGCAACGGAGTGGCTGGCATGAGGGAGGGGGGGCTTTTCCTTTTCCCCTGCTCCTTGTAGTTTCCTCATGCCGGCCTCTCCTTTGCAGCAGCCAATCCCGCTGAGCCCAATGATGAGCTCCATGGTGCCTAAGCAGTGGCCAGGTCACCACCCTGCCTGTCGCTGGAGCTTGCCTGCCTCTGGCTGCCGCTGCGGTGGGGGGGATCATAAAGGGACAGGCTGCGGTCGCTCCCAGCTCGGTTCTGTCTGGCAAACAGGTGATGGCTGCAGGCCCTTCACTCTGGCAAAAAGTGGCACCAGAAGCCTCCAGCCGTCACCTCTTTGCCAGCGCTAGAAGCCTCCAGCTGCCATTCCCGGCTCTGTTCCGGCCAGCAAAGAGGTGATGACCGCAGGCCCTTCGTGCCAGCAAAAAGCGGTGCCAGAAGCCAGCAGCCGTCACCTCTTTGCCTTCTTTTTCCCCAAGTAACCTGTTGCCTGCATTCGGCAGGCAGTCAGCATCGCCGTCTCTACAGCATCGGTTATGTGACTGGGTAGGCGTGGCCAACTCGACATCACTCACAGCAAGGTACCATCGCCCCACCTTGCCGTGAGTGATGTTGTGTTGGCCACGCTGACTCAGTCACATGACACCCCCCCCCAAGCCATGCCCATGGAACCAGTGGTGAAAAAAATTAGATTTCACCACTGTTTAAACCAAACCTGTGTAGTGGATAAAACGGTTCATTAGGAGCAGGGAGACCTAGATTTTAGTCTTTGCATAGAAGCGAACTGGGTGACTTTCAGCCAGTTACTTTCTCAGCCCTAGATCATAAAGTCAAAAAACATATTCTACCAATCTGCAAAGGACCAATGTAGTAAGATATAGTCCGCAACCTTCAGCGAAGTTCATACAGTGGATTCATTCATGCTAAATAATAATAATACTATATGCTACTAAAACTCTTGTGTCTGTGACTTCTAACAGGGCGAAACAGCGCATCACAGGGAAACAATTTTTGAAAAAAAGATACCTCAAATGGGCTAACTTACAGGGAGCCATGTATTTCTCTGGAATTGAAATTTAGCGCACTTTATACAACATTTTGTAACTAAAATTTCTCATAAATCATTGTATGATATAATACAAAATGTCATCAGATTTCCTATGGTCAACTCCTGCTGGTCTGACTATGCTGTACAGTTCAACATCCCTCTTGTCACACCCCTTGATAGGTGAGGACCTTTAATGGCATCCATTGTCCCCTCAGACCAGAGAAGTAGAATCTTCATGGAATAGGCAGTTGCAAAGATATCTGGGCCCCAGACATTCAAGCAGTAAAGCAGTAAAAAGTGTGACTTGAAATTAAGATTCAAGGGATAAAAAACAATAAATCAAACAGCATTGCATTTTCAATACGAAAGGGGAAAAGCCACTATTTATAATACGATTGTCTAAATTTCCATCAGCAAATGATAGTTATTTATTCAATTTCCAGAAACTTCCTAATGATGATCTTTGAATAGTGTACAACACTGTCCACAGGGAAGTAATATTCAATCTTTTTAATTAAAAAAAAGAACTACAATGTAGCTCTCAGAAGCTGGGAAGTCACAGTCTAAGAGCATTTATTTAAAAACTGCTGGGCTGAAGTCTTCGATTAATCTTACACAAACTAATGCTCCCTGGATATTCCTGCTGCTGCAAATCACAGTACATTGTCTACTGTGTATACCGTGTGGCAAAGGCTTAAGAACATTATAAATATTTTGAAAGTATTTCAATATTACTAGAGAACTTTCATGCAGAAAATTTTGAACTTCCCTCTTGGAAATATTTTCATATTATTTATTCCACAATTCCATCCACAGCTTCTAATTTTCATTCTTCATTCCTTCTGATATTTGCAATATTATAGCTATATTGGCTAAAATATAAATACAATACTTTAGGGAGTGGATTCCTCTTTTTTTGTAACCCTAACCCAATGACTTATTTGTAAAATAATTTATAAAGACACACTAAAATTGCTTCAAGAATCTGCTATCTTTAATCTGAAATTCTGTCCACACATACTAGGAACAAGTCCCCTAGTATAAACAAAATAAGATTTATTTCCAAATAAAGGGGCCCAGGATGAAGCTGCAATTAGGTATGATTTTTCATGAGGAAGCCCAATAGGGCAGATTATTTATCCAGCCTAGTATTACCTATTCTGACAATAATGAACCTCCAGGTTCCAGTACTGAAACCTTTATTTGAGGTGGCACAAACTTCTAAATTTCCAAACAAACTTCCTCAAAATATTGTTGTTTTACATTATTTTTTATATAGGCAAAAGAATGAAATACTGATGGTTATTTTATAGGACTGTACTGGAGAAAATTGCATGACATACTCAAATGCAGATTCATGTATATTAGCACAGCCAATTACAGAAGGCATGAAGAACCTGCAGTCCTCCTAGTATCAGTAGATGGCTATGGCTTGAAGTAATGAGAGATGAAGTCACACAACAAGTAGAAAGCCCAATTTAGAAGAAGCAATTTCAAAGGAAGGCAGGTTACAGTATAGTAACAAAAATAGTGACATAGACAGACACTTCTTTCTCTAGCTTTAAATGAATTGACATCTCAGAGTATAGCCAGAGGGTGACAACACTCCCGAAGTTGTCTAGATGATAGATCTAAAGGAAACTTTCTACAAAAGAAAAATAATGCATATAATTATACTTACTGCTAAATAAAGAAATAAACATAAACTGTAATATCACCTTGTCCAAGCATGAATCAGGCCCTGTGATGCCACTCACACACTTTGGGTGGACTGCTGGAATATAAGCTTCTGCATTTTAATGCTCTTAATTCACACTGAAAATTGAGTCACCAATGTACTTCTAAATTCCAGAAAGGGCAACAGTGAAATATATTGGAGTTGAACTGTAAACTTCCTCATTATGTTACAAAGAGCTTTTCAAATTGCTGAAGTCAGTGATAATGGAGTTACGATAATCACTCACTGCCACTATTAATAAGTAAGGAAGACATTATTTTCGACTATATTATACCTCTGGTTATTATCAGAACATTCATATGGAGAATAGAATCCACAAAATTTCAAAACAATCACAATATTCCTTGTGCCAAGTTATTTTGAACAGAAATCTCTATTACATAGCTGCCAACTTGTAGTTTGACATTTCTCTATAGCCTCCAATGCAGCTGTAGCTGACACATGCAATTGTTTATAGTATCTTAATACAACATATTCAAGTTTGCCAAAAATGAACCTTTCCAAGGGCTTGTCAGTTGCCATAAAAAATAACTGTAGTCACAATCATACCCAAGTCTACAGCTACAGACTAATTTTGGAGATGTTTCCTGGATAGGATAATAGTCTGTATGTGCTGCCTAGGAAAGTTTGATTATGTTAAAAGTCACAAAGAACAATTGAGGAAACATATAAAAAATGGAAGCTATGTTAAAGTAACTGTAACTCGTATTTTTTCTATTAAAAATGTGTATGTATGATGGTGTTAGATTCAACATGTTCAAATATCAGTAATCGGAAAGAGATAATGCTATAACTGTTGCAAAGCATACCATGCTACCTTAAAGGATATCCTAGCCAGCTATTCTGTGACATTCATTCATTCATTCATTCAAATAACAAATGATACTGGGCAGAATTGAAAATTGAAATCCAAATCCAATACAAATACAAAAACAATAGCCCATGATGCTGAAGTAAATGATATATAACAATAATAAAATCTCATCAACAATAGCGTTTGTCCAACCTCCTACATTTGGAAAGAACCAATCCAGTCCAATCCAATCTTTAGTGTGAAATCTTGCCAAGAAAACTGCAGGGATGTCCTGTAATCAAAAACCTGACTTGAAAGTACACACATGCACACACACAAAACCTGTGCCAGGCATAGAATCTTTATCTCTTTGGCATTGGAAGCTTAAGCACACATAGTTTCTGATCTAGAGATAAATCTGCTATTCCTGTTTTTACTATGACAGCCAGTTGGGTGGCCTTGGGTTGCTGTGATGGTGACAATGGGAGGAGGAACGTGTGTTATATAAGTTCATTTCCTTGAGTTGTAAAAATAAAGGGTGGTGGTGGTTTAAAAACAAACGACAAACAAAAGTATATCATTGTCAGTTTCCAAAGTGAGATGAAAGCATTATTTTATTTTCAATTTATTTACAATTTTCATCTCACTGAAGGGAAAGAACAAGAGTTTATGCCATCCATACAAAATTAATTTATGAATACTAACCACCTTGCATACAGCTGCTATACTGTACTTAACAATCCTTGACCTATTGGATCATTGTTTCAGAAATATTTCTATTTCTAAACAGAAAGAAAATGACCAAGAGCAAAAAAAAAAAACCAGTGACAGTGGGAATGACTTCTGATTTCTTGGTGGCTTTACTCCTACTGACTGCCCTCTGGCAGCCAATAGTGGGACCAGTCTAACTGGCTTCAGGAAAGCTAGGGCAGGACTGGTCTACTGATACTCTGGGCAGTGGCACAGCAGCACTAAAACAACCACAAATTAGAGACCGTAATAAATAATAAGATGTATTAAACAAAAGCTGAGAGCAGTAGCATACAATACTGTGTTAAGAGTATAAAAAAGATTCAATATTTTTCATTTTTTGAGGGAAAGAGTGAGTTTAAATAAAGACGGGAAGCAGAGGATTTTAAGACACGATTTACTTTAAAGGAAATATATGGCGAATTCAGATTTTTGGAACAAGTTCATGGGTCTAAATCCAGTGCAAATAATTGCTAGAAAATACTTATTAATAATTGAGATTACTAAATACATATTGCTGGAAATTATTTTATATTAAGTTAGGATTTCCCTTATACTTTGCACTAAAATACCATTCAGTTCAATGTATTTGTTTCCTTCATAAGCTATAACAATATAACACTTACAGGAAGCTATGGAAAATAAAATATTCACCATATCAAAGTATACATATAATAAAGACACTGCAATGTGCAAGAGATTCTGTGGTGGTGGGCATGTGAACTGCAAGCTTTGAAGGCATAATAAAGGGTTAAAAAGTTTATGTTTCCAAACCTAGTATAATGGCGCCCATAACTTCCTCACATTCTGCACATACCAGACAATCTACAAGAGGAATTAATCTACTGTATTTGTCCAACCCACTATAAAAATATAAGCTCTTTTAAGTATTCTGCAATAAAAGAAATGACTGGGAAAAAGAGGAGGTTCTCACGTTATGCTCAGCCATATGGAGAGGGATCAAATCTTTTAAAGAATATGGAGTCATCTTGGAACTCCTTGATAGATTAAGACTTACAATTTTGTCACAAACCACTGCTAAACTAACCACTTCTAACTATCTGGACCAGATATTTAAGACTTATGGCACATTTATGTTGATTATAACTCTATATTCCTGTTATAGTTAGATAACTATCTGTCAAGCACCAAGGAAATCTGGAAATCCAGGAGATTGAAATAAAGGCTTATTGCAAGCTTAAGCTCTCTACAAGAATCTGAACTACTAACAGTCAAAGCAAATTGGCGGTAGATAAGTCAATGGAATTCAAGGTGGGCTGGACTTAGAGCGCTTATGGGCATGAATGGACTCAAGACTGATGACACATTTGACCCCTCCCTCAGGCTCAGCCTGGTTACCTTCTACACTATCCCCACCAATGTGAAAGAGAAGGACCTTTTATACTCTGATCTGGCCATATCCAATTCCAGATAGCTTATCTTACATTTATAGTACCATTATCACCAATTTCCTGTAGAAAATTTTCTTGAAGGAAGAGAAATGAAAACTATTCCAAAAGCTTGTATATTTGGACTCCCTCCTGTTCAGGATGCCCCTACTCCTAACTTTGTCAAATGACCTGTGAAAAGTTTCCCTGACACAGGGAGGCAAGCTAGAGGGAAGGAGAATGTGGGGAGTGGCGGGGAGACTGTCTACAGCAGGGGTGTCAAACTCAATTGCACTAAGGGCTGGATCAGCATTGTGGTTGTTCATGCGGGGCCGTGGGGGAGGAGCATAGCCTGGGTGGTCACAGTCGACTAGGTGTGACCCAGGGGCATGGCTAGCTTGATGTTGCTCATGTGGGGGGTGCCTGTGAGGACAGAGTTGGGAAGGGAATCCAGGAGTCTCTTGACAGGTGGGGTGGTGGGCAGAAGGCTTGTCCCATGGGATGAAGTGAAGCGAGACAGGGGATGGGGCAGCTGCTGCTGGAAACTATTGGACACTGCACGCTTGCTGCCCTTTGTGCGTGGGGGCCAACGATTTCCGGCAGGCTGCTGCCCGTCAGCTGGCACACTTTGCAGCTCCAAAGCCCACTGCCACCACTAGGCTGGCCATCCAAGTAACAAGGTGCTGAGCCGGCACCACAGATCTAGGACTGGCTGCGGTCTGGCCTGGATGGCTGCCCCCAAGTTGCAGATCAGTGCCCAGTCCACAGTTTCTCAGACGGCCCCGCGCATCAGATCTAACCACCTCACGGGCTGGATCCGGCCCGCAGGCCTTGAGTTTGACACCCCTGGACTACAGGAAAAAGGAGTTACTTATGTTGTGTGAGGCAATTGTATAAATTTGTTATATCTATTCATGTATGTTATGTGTTTTGGAAGGAATACAAATGTTACACCAAATTTTTACATATTGAAATACTATGCACTTGTTCTCTCTTGGTAGAAAGAGTCAAACACTGCATATACAGTATGTTGCAGTGGTGAATAAGTATCAAAAGGTAAGTGTAATTTATTACCCTTCAAACTCCTAAATACACTACTTTAAAATGTGTATATAGATCCATATGATTTTTAGAGATCCATTTTTTGTTTCTAAAAATAATTGTGGAATTGTATATGACTATATCAGAAAGAGATTTCTAATATTGCAAAGATGGAAAAATGGTAGCACTTGTATCAAAATTCTTTTCAGAAAAGATTGTGGGAAATAAAAAATCATGTATGAAAAGTAAAAGAAAAATGTATTTCCCCCCCTTAAGGAACAATAATAAATATGTAGTCATACATGTATCTATGTATGTAGCTGTTATTTTATTTGCACTACTTTGTGGGCTTGTTCCCTTTTATTTTATCCATGCTGTTATTAATGAAATGTATATACACAGTTGGGAGTGGCTTTCATATGGTGAAAGAAATGTTTAAAGGCACTTCAAAAGCAGTGAAAAGAATGCAAGGGAACTTAGCATGGCTGCGATGAGATTGATAATAACTCAGTCTGTTACTGAAAAGTTCTCTGCCATAAGATTTTGCTATCCTCATATGTATAAGCTACATATATATGTTACAGAGTCTTAAGTATAAAAATGGGTTGGCAGATATACATTATGATATTTTGCATAATTAACAGCTCTTCTATTTTAATAAGTTTAAATTGTTTAGTAGGAAGAGACACCAAATTATTTGTTTTGCTGTGAAAACAGCAATAGCAATAGCACTTAAGACTTTACAGTGCTTTACAGCAATAGTTGCTGAATAGGGAAAACTGAAACAGAATGATGAGAATATTACCTTTGTATATGTGAAAGAAAATATCAACAGTGTTGAGAACTAGTACTATATAAGATTTTATTCCTTCATCCCTAAAATAAAAACTGTATTTAGGATCCTGAAAACATACAGATATATACTGTATATTTTAATAAGTTCTTCTTTAGGCCTATGAAGTGTTTGCAGTAGATATTTTTTTTCTTTGTGCCCTAGGAAAGAAACATCTGCCAGGATTAAATTCTCAACCTTCCCAGTGGGAGGTGAGCATCTTCATCACTAGACTATTATGCCCACCCCTCTCTCTTAAATTAAACATTGTTAATATCTGCTTATCTGCTTTCTTTTTTTTAAAAAAAAATCCAGTTTATCTGAATAAAGCACTCTAAAAGCAAACTGGATAAGATACAAGACACGTAGGCATACTACCTAATTATAGAACGATATCCTTTAAATAGTTGGTTTGAACTGAAATTGTTCTAATAATCTTCTCTGACTTAAAATAACAATTCATGTATCATTTCCCCTTTGAAGAAGATATACAAGCACAATAAAAACTTCCCTAATCCATCCTTTTCAAGAATTTGTTAAGAAGAATAGAATAGAATAGCTTTATTGTCACTTCGAATGTACACTAATTGGCATACATTAAAATGAAATTTCGTTGCATACAGCTCTCAAAGGATCACCACCTCCAATATACACTACATAAATACAACAAAATAAATAGAAAATTATACATATACCCACATATATGACACATAGAAATATTACTCTTATGGCCAGAGTACTCATCCTTAAAAGAAAGTGGGGTAGTGACCTCTAAAAAGAAGCCTTTGAATTTACATCTTTTTTCCCTACTACCACTACATTTATTAAACAAAATTGCAGGATGTTAACTGAATTTTTCCCATGAACCAACATTTCTTTGAAAATGCTCATTTTGAAGTGTGCTTCTAACGGAAAACCCATGTAGATAGATGGTAGTACCTAAATAATCTTGATTAAACTTGAAAAGTTAAACAGGGTTGGGTCTGGTTAGTATTTGGATGAAAGACTATTAGGAAATACCATGGTTAGTATAAAGTTTATGACAATGGTAAGCCACTTCCATATCATTACTAAAAAAATATGAGAACATGATTATGAAATTGATTTTCCCCCTGATTTTAACCACAATCCTGCTGGCCTTTCAGAAATCTCTTAAGACAAGGGTCAGGAGGTCATTGAGCCTGTGAGGTGCTGTTCACTTACTGCTGACAGTTTATCATCAGTTGCCATTGATTCCTTCTGTTTTTTTAAATTGTTGTTTGTTCTTATATTGAAGTTTTAATTGTGCTTGCTGGCCAGAGTTGCTGAGATAAGTGGGGCCATATAAATAGAATAAATCACCACTGAAGAAATTAGTATTAATTGTGCATTCACCTGCAACACATTTTGAATTTCAGCCCTTAAAACTTAATATTTTTATATTTACTTGCTTTTTCCCTATTCCATTTTATACTGTTTTGCCTGATTCTGAAGAACTCAAAAATATGTTTAATTATAGTATATAACTAAAATGTTTATCTTTGGTTGGTACAATCCAGGTATGCATTTTCAACTGTGATACATAACTGTTCAATTGCTGTTATATTTTTGCAGTAAAATATGGTATACATTAGTAAACAGTGGGAATTTACCCACAGAAGGAATTATGAATGAGTTATATATTTGTAGAACCTGGTATATTTGGGCCTAAATTCCAAAATTAAGGTTCCACAACACCAGATTAAAATAATTCTTTCACACTTTTGCAAAACCTAAACAGCATATTAAGGGAAGGGTAGGTTTAATCAATCCACCCATCCTTTCTGACAAGAGCCAAATTCCACTAGGCATTGGTCCTAACGTTGCCATTTTCATTTGTGGCAGCCTTATGGGAAGCCAAAGTGAATACACATTCCTGGATGTTGTGATGCACACCCTGATAATTCTTGCATGGATTTAATTTTTTTAAAAAAATCAATTTTAACCAAAAGGAAAAAAAACTTACAAGCATTTCAGTTTTCCACACAAAGCCTAGGACTAACTCAATACACGAATTGTATTCTACTGATGTCTGGGAGTGACAAAAATGACTTGAGAAAATATGAGGGATCAGACATCTCAAACAAAGAGTTTAAAAGTTGTAACAGCAGCTATAAAAGGGGCTCTAGACGAGGTTTAGCCCAGAACTAGTCTCAAAATAAACTACCTCACGTAACTGCTGGGAAGGTAACAGGCTTATGCTATTAAGAGGGCAGGTGGGGCGAGGTTGCAACATTTTAAATATAGTAAATAACTAAACTTGATACGGCCCCTAGGAGGAATGACAAGTAAGAGTTGGGATGTCAATGCCTTAATGAAAAGGTTTCTTTTTCATTCAGGGCATCAAAATCCCACATGAGGTAACAACGGACAGAACGAGAACTGAACCCGCCTTCCGATCGGGCTCCTGCCCATCCGGCTCCCCGCACTCTCGCGGCCTCCTTTGCAAAAAGGGTAGTGCAGTAACCTCAACTCCGCAACCCAGGAGTCAACTCGAAGGACCAAGGCCCCAAATGCACCTGGTCGGATAGACTTCCTCGTAAACCCCAACACGCTGCCCACGAGGAAGCGAAGCCTGGGGCTGGAGTTCAGGAGGCGGAGAGCATAGCCCGTCCCCTCCTCCCGCTCAGCGCGGCGGCGCCGTAGCCAGCGCAGAAAGCACCGCCGAGGAAGCGCCTGGAAGCCGGCGGTCGGGTGGCGACGGCGGCGGCCTCCGCTGCGCCCCACGCCAAACTCTGAAAGCCCGCCGCCCGCCTCTGCTCCTCCCACTCCCTCAACCGATCCTGCCGTGACGCCTCCATTGTGTGCGCAGCGGCAGCGGCTCCCGGCGACTGTTGTATCCGGCCGGCGCCTTTTTTTTTTCTCCTCCTCCTCCTTCCTTCCCCCTCCCCTTTTCCCGTAGAAACTGCTGTGGCCGCCGCCGCCTCTTTCCCGCCGCCCCTCCCGCTTCTCCTTTTCCTTCAGCCGGGCGCCCCCCCGCCTCGCCGCCTCATCTTCGGTGTCTCCCCCTCCCTTTCACTCGATGACGCGATGGCAACGGCCAACTTCGGCAAGATCCAGATAGGGATCTACGTGGAGATCAAGCGCAGCGATGGTGAGCCGGGAAAGGGGGAGGGGAGGCGGAGGACAGCAAACCGGTGAATGGGTGGAAGCGATGCCGGGGGAGCTTGAGCGGAGGGGCCCGCCCTCCTCAACCGAGGCGGCCGGGGCCGGAGGTGGGCGCGGGCCCCGAGAAGGAGCGGCGTCGGCGTCGGGGCCTGTGGCGTCGGCCGGCGGTCGTTAAGGAGATTTTTATGTCGCCTCTTGCGGCGCGGATGGGGCGGTGAGGCACCCGGGGTGGCAGATCTGCGCTGTCGCCGCTGGAGACGGCAGAGAAAGAGGGAGATTGCTGCAGTGCCGTTGGGAAGGGAGGGCGCGGAGCCGCGGGCAGGGTTTGGGGGTGCGGAGTTGTAGGGGAAGCCGCTTCAGGGATGGGGAGGCTCAGGAAGGGCGTGGCCGGGGAGGCCGCGGCCGGCCGGTTGAAAAGGCTGCGCGCTGAAACTTGGGGTAGCAACAGGAGTATTTTCGGCGGGCAATGGGGAAGCATGTGCATGAGACCCAAGGAGAATGCAGGCAAGTCTCACGTGCGGCTTCTCCGAGGTGTAAACCCGTATTCTGAAACCCGAATGCGTGCTCCTTTCCTTCTATTAAAAAGAAAAAAAGCAAACGGAGTGACATCCCACTATTCAGAACAATGTCATCTAGTGTGCAGTATTTAATTTAAATAAACGGGATTGCTAAACTCTCGTTATGATAGCCGCATATTTGCATGCTACTTCCCCCGGGAGGGTGAAGTTCCTGGGTCGATGCCGGTTTTTCTCTTTTTCTTTTCTCATTTCTGCCCTGTGTCTCGTGGCAACAGTGTGTGAAAAGCTTTCTAACGATGCGGATGAAGTTTGTAGGCGTGGGAAGCTTTGGTGAGATTACACTTGCATGGTGTGGATAAGAGGCGTGCGGAGGGTTGCGTGCAAAATGAATCTCTTGCTCAGCCATGATGAGTGAGATGCCATTGGATGCTCCTAGTTATTTTTGATGACGCTGGGATGAGGTCAGTTTTAAATTCGTTCTGGAAGGGTACCTATCCGATACTGCTTAATATTTGCGAAATTCAGGAGCTCATCAAATGTCTAGAAATCGGAGGTTTTCATGATTGTACTAAAAGGACTAAGAAATAAATATTGTTAATTCTGCTTTCTGTTTCAGCATTTCGATTTGTGCTCCATACACTTGATTCTGCAGTTCTTACTGCAGGTACTCGTATTGTTAAAGAGTTTGTCAGAAGAACCTATACTAATAGTTAAGCAGGCTTAAACAAATGAATCCCGTTAAAATTCTAGGTTTTGTTACATTTTCAAAGTGATTCAAGGAGTTTGTTCATTCTTTATTACAGGTGATACAAATGAGTATGTCTCTAACAAAATGTTTCTGCCTGGGGATCATTGTAATTTTAAAAAAGATTCTTGTATTCTACTAATTATAAGAAATAGAATTATAGAGTTACTTACCACCACCAGTGAAAAGTTATAGGATGAATGGAAATCCCTGAGTATCTTTGGTTGGATAGGTTCCTGACTGGTTTAACATCTATACTATCAAATAGTTTCAAATAAATTGTTTTATTTTTGTAAGGAATCCTAGATTTAGATGTTTTTTTGTTTTGTGGAAGTTCATTGACAGTCATCTGATACCTATCTTTTGAATTTTTTTAAAGTAGTTGACTTGTTGCCTACTGTTTGGAAAAAAAGTGTAAATGCCAGCTCAAAAATATAACTTTTGGTAGATTTTATTCCTTCTAATTCTGCAATGAAGCAGGAATTGGAACAAATAATATTAAACTTTAAGCAGGGAAGTTGGAAAAGCATTCTGAAAGAATGTAGAAGCAAACCACTTCCTTCCTATTGCAAAGAAAACATAGATGAACCCACCATCAGCCAAGCTCAGTGCAGAGGCATTGCTAATATAACTACGACCTGCAACTTTAAGTCACTTAGAGCAGGGGTGTCAAACTGGTGACCCACTGGCCGGATGCGTCACATGCAGCCCACGCCCACCCCAGCTCCATGAAGGTAAAAAACACGATACGTCACGTGACGTCAATGTGATGCGGCGAGTTTGACAGCCGTGACTTAGGTAATAAGAGACAGCACATACTCATGTTGTTTTTTAGAAAAATCACTAACATAATGACAGATTACAGATAGTCCTTACTTGCTGTTTATTCATTCAGTTATTATTTGAAGGTAATATACAATGGCACTGAAAAACAAATCTTATGACTAGTGTTTGAAGTTGTGGCTGTCCTATCTTCATGGTCACAATGGTCAAGTGATTGTGATTTGGCCCCTTGGCAACCATTTCACATTTATGACAGTCAAAATGTTCCATGGTTACACGATTTCAATTGTGACATTCTAAACAAAGTCAACGGGAAGCTTAAAGGAAGTTGCTCATCACACTTGTGATATCGCACTTAGCAACTTGAAATGATTTGCTTAACGACTGCACCTGGAACTGACCCCTTGAGTTGACCTCACACGGTGTCAGTTTTAACTACCATACCATTTAGCATCTGAGTTGCCAATTTGTCTTGTGGTTGGTAAGTGAGGACTACCTGTATAAATGTTGATTAAAGATTGGTAAAGAATTGAATAATCGTTTTTATTATTTAACCCTGTTTAACTTATTGCATTATGTTAAGATACTTCAGGATATAAATTAGCTAAAGTTTGTAATGCAGCAGAGTTACCATTTATATAAGAAATTGATATTTAAACCAATTTTAGGAACCTGTCTGAAGGTCTAAATCATTAAAAAGGTACTTGCCATTAAGCTATTAAGTTTTCTACCACACACTTGACAGGTCAGTACCAAATGAAAGTGCCACCCATTAAATATAAAAGGATGATGAGATTCTGAGAAAGCAACTAGATATTTATTTATAATACTTGGATTAGTTTATATTTGAAGGCATGGTAAAGTGTAACTTATCTGCATGTACTCATGGACCTAACCAGTTTGTCAATGGTTTGCATTTCCATAGACTGTCTACTATAGTACAAGAGTGTTATTGGTCTTTCTTCTGAAGTGTAATCAAGTTCCCTGTCTGCTCAAGTATTCGACGTGCATCATTGCTTACATTTAGAATTCAGGTAATTTAAGGTTATTTATAGCAAAGAACTGACAGGCAGATAAAAGATTAAATACTAATTTCTCCTCCTAATTCTCTGACTTTGATCTGTTTCTTGTTTTCCTGTTTAAAAAGGAATTATGGTAACAGCTCTCATCTACAATATGAGGAAGATAGGGGAGAATGCCACTACCCTAAAATATCTAAAGCTTTTTGCACAGAATATCTGACTGGATAGGCTTTTGGCCTAATCTTTTTCCATTTTTTAAAATATTCTAGTTAGTGGGACCACATACAGTGCTACTGTTATTCTACTGAATACGGTATCATTACTCCTCTAGTGAAAAGCCAATGCAGATATATGAGCTCAGGACCAGAATTATAGCTTTGCTTCCCACTGACATATGGGTTTAAGCTCTGTTAATTTCAGTAGAAGTTGTAGATGTACATAGATTCAAAATTATGTTGAAACTAATCCTATTAAAACTATCAAAATTGTATGCATTTCTGTATAAAATTATAAGAAATAGGGCTGCTAAGATCATTCTGAGGAGTGCTTTGTAGCAACAATTGCAGTGAATTTTAGCAAAGCCTTGTGTTTGCTGATTCGTTGTAGTACCAAAACCAATTGAATTGCTTTCTGTGCATGTACATTTGAATTGGGAAGGCTCTCAAAGCAGTCAGAGGTTATGACTCAGTTACACTTCATTTGCACAGCCTTGACTGAGCTTGAGAAATATATTTATACTCTCAAAACGTTAGTTTCAAATATATTCATATATTTGCCACCCAAGTTTTGAATGCAAAAATAGAAGAAATATGCATTCTAAAGAATAATGGTATTTCATTACACATTTTAGTAAGAAGTAAAAATTAGATTAACAAAGATGTGAACCAAATAAGAATTCTCACCTCTTTTTAATGGATAGAAACCTCTTTAAGCATCGTATTTCTACTGGTAAATAAAAACAACCTTCTTTGCGTGTTTTTTCTTTACAGAGTGCAGGTTTCTCATTTTTTCATTTAGTTCCCTTCAGGAAGATTAATCTTTTGATATTTAGTAAATTATTTAGTCCACGATTGCATCTCTGAGGTAATGTACAGGTAATCTTTGACTTATAGCAGTTCATTTAGTGACTGTTCAAAGTTACAACAGCACTGAAATTAAGTGACTTATGACCATTTTTCACACTTACGACTATTGCAGCATCCCCATGGTCACGTGATCAAAATTCAGATGTTTGGCAACTGACTCATATTTATGATGGCTGCATTGTCCAGAGTCTTGTGATCATCTTTTGCGATCTTCTGACAAGCAAAATCAATGGGGAAGCCAGGTTCAATTAGCAACTTATCAACTGCAGTGATTCACTTTAACAAGAAAGTGTGGCAAGAAAGGTCATAAAATGGGGCAAAATTCACTTAATAAATGTTTCACTTAGCAACAGAAATTTTGGGCTCCATTGTGATTGTAAGTCAAGGACTACCTGTCCCTGTCAATACAAAATGGCAGAAAAGTTTATTAAGCGCTCTCAGAATAATAGAATTGGAAGGAACCATTTAAGCTATCAAGGTCATGTAGGGCAGTCAGCTGTTGATCTGCTGATTGCTAGAAATATATATATTTTTAACTTTCTTTCAGAATCTAGTCCTGTAACATCAACTGATTGTCCTGCCTTCTGGAATGAGAGAAAATAGGCTTTGAGTTTCTTGTGGCATGATTTCGAGTATTTGAAAAAACTGATTTTTTATTTATTTATTTATTTTGTGGCTAGCCACACCGAGATTCTTTTATTTCTCATAGGTCTTATTTCCAGCTTCCTTATTCAACATCATCTTTGCTCTTCTCTAATAGTGTTCTGAATCCTTAAAACACAGTGTCCATAATTGGATAGACTGTCCTAGAATCCTAATACCCAGAATTTATGAGTGTTTCTAGTTCTCTTACCAGTATTAGTATGATGGTTCCCAGCTCTTCCAGCTCCCATTCATGCATCATTTGTCCTAGGAAAACACACTGCCTTTTAATAATTGTTTCCATGCTGGATTGTTCAGTTACAGTTATAGGAAAATCAAAAATAATCAAACCTGATTTTCCTGTCTAGGTGCCTCTACTGAATAATTGCTAAAATAACAGCCTGTGGAATGATGTACTCAGATGTAGGTGTAGGCATAACTGATGGCCAGTGAAGTTCTCATCCATTAAAATGAAAATTGATTAGAAAATGCTGTAAACTAGAATATATTACTGGAAGAAAAAGTTGAAGTCAGAGAAGCAAGGCACACATTAGTATTGTTATTCAAATTGCTGGCAGATTTCCACCATACTTTATTCCTCAAAATTTAGGTTGCTTTCCACAGGTTCCTCTTTGCCAGACTGGTGATTCCTGTACTCCATTGCTTGCTATGGATTTTCATTTGGGATTGGATTAGTCTGTCTTTGGACCTTCAGGTATCGTTCAAAACAGCCCCTCTTATTATCTGACAGTGACATTTTGGAGGACAGAAGCAATTTGTTGCATCATTTTCTTCTATGATTTGGGGACTCTCCAGATCCCTAGTATTCTCTCTGTTCCTTTATTCCCACAGAGCATGTATTCAGGTTTTCGGCATAGGAAGTACAAAGTTCAGAAATAATAAACCCTCTCAGTAAATGCAGTATAAAATTGCAAAGCCTAACTGCAATATATATGGTATTATTTCAGGTTTGTGACATTCCAACTATTTTTGGAAATTATCATGCCCTAGAATCAATTCAATATTTAGCTTAGAAACAGTGGTGAGCATTCTGTTTAAACATTAATGCCTATAGATAGTTTGATCTTTAAGCATCTTTTCATAGGCACTATTGCAACAGCTTCAGCATTCATTTTTGAAAATGTTCTTTGGGGAATATTTCATTTATTATTACTACAAAAGTCTTATGCTTGCCAAAAGGAAAAAAATACCGTATTTCTTCATAAAGATGTGACTAGAATAACAAGAAGTCCAGACTTGGAATTAAATGTAGAATTGACCATGTTGTAAAAGATTTCCCTTAGATAAAAGTGTCTGAAAGTATCATTAGAAACCCCATTATTGGAAGAAAACTGAAATAGGCTTGCTAAGATTCATATTTTTCTCAGAAATGATTTAGTGACTAGCATACTTACTTAATCAAAGCCATATATACAGCTTTCTGTGACCTGTAAATTATTGTTCATGTGCAAACACACTAACTATTGGTAGAATCTTATAATATCTTTTCCAATTCACATAGTATAAGTCATTTAGCAGAATGCTTTGCTCAGTGTCAGAATCAGCCAAATCACTCTACAAATAAGCTATCCAGCCTTCATCTGAAAATTTCCAATGAAGGTGAATCAATCAAGCTTTCTGATTGTTGCACTATTTAACTGCTACTGCCATTAAGAAATTCCTCCTAGTATTTAGCCTGAATTCTTCCTTTTAATTTCAATTTCTTGGTTCTAGTCCTGCACTCACTTTCAATAGAGAGCTGATTCTTCACCCTGTTCTTTGTGACACCCGTTTAGATATTTGTAGACAGCTACTGTATCATTCCTTAGTCTTCTCTTTGGCAGGCTAGTTATGTCTAGCCATCCAACACCTCTCTTACAAACATTTCCAGCTTTTTCATGTCCATTTATATATTTAAAATTTTGCATAAGCTCCCTGTTTAAAAAAAGCCTCAAAGTAATTTAAAATATTCAGTCAAAATACTTTTTAATATGTACTACTTTAGTCAATACTTTTTAATATGTCTTATTTTATTCAATTCTTCAAGCATAAAGCATACTAGCTGGAGAATTCTGGGAGTTGAAGTCTTATATCTTAAAGTTGCTAAGGTTTAGACACATAGGTCTAATCTGTATAAAGTTTAGTGGCATTTATTACTTCCTTTGATCTGGATGCAGTGATTTGCTTATTGTGCACCATGCTTAATGTGCACCATGCTTAGATTGGCAATCCTTTGGTGGTCCACTAATACATCAGGGTTTTAACTCTGCAAATGTAATAACCAACCTTTCCATCCTCTAGGTCAGGGGTGTCAAACTCGCAGGCCACGGATTGGATGCGTCACATACTGGCCCCGCCTCCGCCTGGTTTAGCAAAGGGGAAAAAGTCCCGATACGTCACGTGACACCACCGCTCTAGGTCATCTATAAAGATGTAGAATAGCACTGGCAGTGGTGGGTGTCGTACTTGATATTTCCTCTCAAGAATTGTTGTAGCTCATTTATGAAGAAAGTATGGATGCCATTGTTTAAGTAGTTGTACATTTATTGAAATACAATACTGCTGTTTATAGTTTAAATCAATTTTCTTAATTTTTATTTGCCCTTTTTGCATGAAATGAAAAAAACTAAGCTGCTCTGTCTAGTCCTTAAAGCATGGACCTATTGAGATGCTATACACCTGCTGTTATTTCTGTCTCATAGGAGGAGAAAGTTGGGTTTTTTTCTGCAACATTTTTTTTCTAGCGGTTTCTCACCATTTTTTACCCTTGTAGAACAACTGAATTATTTTTTAACCTCATGATTGTGTTGAGTAGTATGTATCCAAGAAAAGATGGTAAAGAAGATATTTATCAGAAGATGTTTATCCATTTGAAGCCATATTTATAGAAAGAAGTATTAGTATAAATTATTGCTGTTTTTTATTATTTCATGTAATAATATATTAATGAAATCATTAACAGAAGCAAGGATTGGTTTAATTCTTTTACGGTGTATGAATTTAGGTCTCATTTTAGAGCCTTTTTGCTACTGAATATTTGTGATCACAATTCAGTTGTGAGCAGTAACTGGATAGAAAATCGAGGTTACAAAATGTATGGTTGTGTATTCATGGAAGAATACTTGTGTCTCGGGCTCTAAAAATTGTTTTATCAATTTATACTGAATCAGAAGCATGACCAGACAAGATAGTCTAGGTTTGTTTTTTAAAAGTTGAATCTTAATATGAAATTGGATAAATGTGTATCTATTTAATAGGTTGATGTATTTTTCTCTTTTGAAAAAAATATGCATTTAAGAGAAATAGGTTACAGTTTTATGAGATCTTAGTGTTGGATAGCTGACTTTCTTATTTTTATTTTGTATGAGGGTAGTCTTCCCCCGCCCCCTTGTTTTGATCTCTGTTAAGTATTTTAGTGTAGGGTTTTTAAAAAAGAATTTCATTATGTAACTTTATATAGTAAGGGTCCTTTTGTAAAGTATATTTTATACAATAGTAATGCAGTTGTATAGTTGATACAATGTTTTTTAAAAAAATAGTGAAAAGTTTTGCTGAAGTTTGGAGCTGTCAAACTTGTGGTTACTTTTTCCCAGACTTGAGGGTTAGAGACATCTGTTAGTGTTTCCATAATTATTCTGTCTGGCCTGAAAATTGGTTTCTGCCTTGCCAACTTCAGCCTTTACAGGGATTATAAAGAAATTCATGGACTAGATTGTGAAGATGAAAGAACTGATCTTATAACGATGGTAGTGGCAAGCCACTTCCGTATTGCTGCCAAGAAAACTAAATGGGTCTATCCATGTTGTCATCAGGAATCAAGGTAGACTTGATGGAGTTTTTCCCTTTTATCACATAGACTTTTGTACCAGAGATAGTCTCAATGAAAAGTTACTGCCTACTTTGATAATTTCTTAAAAATTCTTCTGTCTACCAAAGAGCAACACAAAAGCATGATTATCAATGTTTATGTTGTAATGTATCTCTGATTTAAAAGAAGTTTGTCTTGGCATCCATAAGTTGCATACTAATGGCAAATCTACACTGATGATGTGCTGCTTATGTGGTTTTGTTGTAATTATCGTGATGTTTATGTGATGAATTTCCATATAGAAATATTAATTTCTGCATTTGTGATAAATTCTATTGAATTGCTTTGTATAAACAATATATGCGGCCAAAGTGATGGAATCTCTTTCAGTTCCTTATACTGTGTGGATTGTTGAGGGCTAAAAATATTGGTGTTCCTTTCCTATGTAATGTCTTCATTTAACATTAAACTGATAATGTTAAACTCAAAAAGCATTGTCGATATTGGTAGAGGAAATTCCCAGTGTATGATATAGGGCTGTTGCCATAAACCATCCTGACAGAAAATTCTGGAAATTATTTTTTTTATTTAGTGTCTTTTATGAATACTTACTTTCGTAATATATATATTACGTAATATACACACACACACACACACACACACACACACACACACTAAAAAAATTGTAATACAATAATATTCTATTACAGCAGAGTTCCTCAACCTTTTTGGCTTTGAACTTACCTGCTGTTTGCAGAAGTGGGGATGTACATGCGCTCTTCCACCAATTTCACGGCCCGGTTCAAATTGGCTCAATGCCTGGAAGTGTGCTGTGGCCCAGGAATTGAGGGGTAGTTATTACAGAGGTCAGAGAGGATACTTTGCTTTCCTCACAGCAGAACATACTATTTAATTCTTTTGGGGAAAATGCTAGTTATTCTAAAATAATCTACTTTATGATTTTATTGATATTTGTCTTTTTGTATACATAAGCTTCTTTGAATCTCAGAGTAGGTCACTTTAGCCAGTTTTAACATAGTCTTCTTGCTTCTGTAGTTATGTTATTGGCAGGAGATAACTTAAATCTCTGTCTAGACTTTATCTAGCAACTAAATTAAGTTCATTCACAAAGGAGAAAAATATGTTTTGTCTTCAGCAGTTATTTTGAATGAGTTTATTAAAAGAGAAACAAAGAAATGGATTCAAACCGAGGAAATGAGCCTGGCTTCTTACATTTCTCCGGATGAATCTGTAAACATGTACAAAGGAGAAAAAATTCCCCAAAGAAAAACAGTTGTTTATTTGATAAATGAGAAAGCAAAGCTTGCTTTGGCTTTGTTTATTGTGTCATTTAGAAAAGGATTAGGTATGATTGATTGGTATCTGAAATAAAAGAAAATACAAACACTAGAGGAATCATGGTTCTTTATAGTGTTTTCTTTTGGTGAGTGTAAATCCTATAGAGCAGGGCTGTCAAACTCGTGACCTGCGGCTGGATGCATCACATGCTGGCCATGTCCACCCCCGGTTTAACAAAGGGGAAAAAAGTCATGATAAGTCATATGATGACAACGTGACGCTGCGAGTTTGACACCCCTGCTATAGAGGTAAATATTGAGTGCGTCTTGTTAGCCATTCCATGGGGTAAAATAATTAAATTATGTTCATGTTCATGAAAAAGGAAGTCTGCAGTTGGTAAAATCATTGGGGAACCAATCTTACTGTCTTACCAAATGTTCCAAATACTGTATGTGTATGTAAATACACAATTTTACTTTTTAGTAGTTTTTAAAGAAAAAATACTTTTATTTTTAAATATTAGTTTTTTTTATGTACCATGTTTCCCCGAAAATAAGACCAGGTCTTATTTTCTTTTGACCCCATGAAAAAATGGCTAGGGCTTCTTTTCAGGGGTGTCTTAATTTCCCCCCAGGTACCAGTAGGAGGTGGGAGGGTGAGTGACCCCTTGCGCCAGCTTCCCAAAGGATTGCAGCAGGCCATCCCACCATCCACAAAGCAGCTGCTTTGCGGGTGCTGTTCAGGCTGCCGCCTCCAGAAAGCATGGCCACTTTTGCAGTCACAAAAGCGGCAGGAGGCCCAGCGTCGTGCCCTGTACGTTGCTGGGCCTCCTCCTTGCTTGCAATGCAGACAGCATGAGGTGAGGACATGGCCGGAGGGGGCGAGGAACTTGCCCATGCGCTCCACATACCCTTACCTAATGGTCGCATCTGCCATCCTTGCGGAATAGCCTTGCGGCCACTCTAGCAACCCTAGCCACTGCGCCCCTTCTTCTGTTAATGGTGGCTGCAAAAAGCGTAGTAGTCCCAGCAACGTGCCCCAAGCACCACTTACCTAACGGTGTGATGGTTGCAGCAGGCCATCCCACCATCTACGAAGCTGGTAGTCTGTGCTGAGCTTGAGGAAAGGATGGCAAGCAGAAAAATCCCCCTCCCTATTTTCCTGAGCCTTCAGAATTGCAATCCTGGGATACGCCGAAGGCTTGGAATAGAGCCTTTTTGGCGAACAGCAGGAAAGTGGGGAGTGGGGTTTTTCGGCCTGTCATCCTTTCCTCAAGCTCAGCACAGACGGACATCTCAAATAGGCTCTTCCCGGGCCTTCAGTGTTGCAATCCTGGGATTCGCGTCCCTTTCTCAAGTGACATTTGATCGCTTGAAAGGAACAGGCTGCTTCTGGAGAGATGCGGGCCCGATTAAGAGGCCGAGCAGCCAGGAGGTGACCGGGGAAGGGAAGGGCTGCCTCCTATGCTGGCCATGCCCACCCCCCACTAGGGCTTATTTTTGGGGTAGGGTGTGTGTATATCAAATTTCAAGCTAGGCTTATTTTCAGGGTAGGGTGTATTTTCGGGGAAACACACTACTTTTAATACATTTGCAAATGTTCATTATTAATTACTCATGGCAAGCAATCCCTGTCTTTCAAGAAGCAGGCAAGCAGGTTTTTGTAAATTGAATGGTGGTGGAAATTATTTTCCCGTTTTTCTTTCAAGTGTTAGTATTAGGATTGTTTGAAAATAATTCAGAAGTATTTCTGAATGTGTGTACCTCTTTCAGACAGCTGCAATTTTAAAGTATCTATGTGACTCAGAAAAAGGATCTGTCTGCTTTAATGAGTTGACTCACTTTAGCTGCCATGTCTGAAAATAAAATTTTGGATGCTTAAAAGAGGTGTTGTGATAATTTTTTCCATTTATTCTGAAATACCTTTTTTGAATTTTTTGAAGAATGTTCAACCTTATTCTCTCATACTTAGCTCATTATATGAAGAATAGTGTATAAGCTTTATTGGCTGATTTGCAAATATATTCTTATAGATTGTAACCACAAAAGATAATGTAAGGACAAGGAAATTGTATACTTAGTTTGTTTAGTTTGTGATTTCAAAAATGCCAGTTCCTGAGGATGGCTGCAATTTGTGTTAATTATGAAAAACCTCAAGCTGTATTTCCTTGACAATTAAACAGTTTTCCTTTATATTTCCTTTATATTATTGACAGAGTTGCCCTTGATGTTATGAAAGCTAATTATCTAATACCATGGATTAGCCATTAACAAATGCCAGCAAACCATATATAACCTCAAGGAATAACTGAAACAATGTGAACCGAAACCATGACCCCAAACACACAAAAATGATGACAACCACCAACAACCAAATGCATCTTCATTACATACCTCACCCATTTTTTTATAAACTCCTCTCTAAATCTGTAACTCACCTTATTAATCAACAGAAATCCAATAAAAGTTATCAAAAATACATAAGTATATAACCCCATTTTCTATTTAAAATCAAATCCAAATATCTCTCTTTAATAATGAAAATCTAATCCTAATTAAGAATTAAACATTACAGAAGTCCAAAACCATTAAGCATTACCAAAGATAACTTCTTATTTACTGTGTATATCAGGAGTAATAATATATATTGCCAGCCAACCCATTACACTCATTTAAACATTTCCAAAAAGAAAAGTATCCAATCTAAATGCCTATTAAACAACACCAGAGATAGCAATCTATTCTTTAACCATAATCCCACAAACCAAATTTTCGTTTTTTGCTTTTTCTTCCCAGAAATCTTTAAACATAAAGTACATATTGAATCTCTTATACTCTGATTTAGAATAAGTAATCCACATTGCTCTTTTGTTATTCTTGCATGTTATCTCTGTTGATTTTTAAATAGTATACCAGCTCTATTTGTAAATCCAATAAGTTCCTTCTTTTAGGTTATAATTTTGGAATCCTTCATAATAACCTTTTCATTTTGATTCAAAGAAACTTGATTCTCTTCAGTAGTTTTGGTTGCAGTATAGGGTTAAGTAGATCACACGGTTCTTGAGTTTAGAAGGCTGGTAAATTTTCTTAACATAGCCATCATCCAGTGATTAACTTTCAAAGCCTTCTTATCAGTAGCTTATAAATAAATTCTTTCCTGAAAGAGAGGATAGTTTAGTTAATTTCCATGTCTTTAAATAAATTTCATCCAAATTCTTAATGTTTTAAGAACTTACCAGAAACAGCACCATAGTCATCCTTTTGCTATATGATACAAGAAATAAAAGCTTACCAAGCTGGAAACACATATTTTTCTTTCTTTTAAAACGGATTAAAGAGGGACTCACTCAGCAAATGCATAACTCACAGTTTTGAAGGCTTTTAAATCTTGAAGACATAAGAAAATTAAAATCCAGGGAGATTATAAAGAACTTTATTGAATTTTAAAATGGCTACATTAATGGCTCAGTATGATGAAACCCATAACTCCTAAGTGATCACAAGCGGCTACAAAAATACAAGTTTCTGCTGTTGAGTTCACAAAAAACTCCCAATTGACCAGAATATACAAGGGTGGTCTCAAGATCTCTTTAATTCAGAGATAATTATTGATAGTCTGGATTCTACATCCAGCTGCCTTTTGACTGCAATGTCTCCCACAAAACATGGAGTGTCAGATCATCTGGTCACTGGAAGTGTTCTTAGTAGAGCTCATTGATGAACACCAACCAGCAGTCAGAAGACATGATGAAAACTCTTTAATCTCACACCCCATGGATAGACTTAACCGTTATTTCAAAGGGGAAACGGTGAGCATCCTAAACAAATCAGCTCTCCATAGACACATACAGATAAATACATTTATACACTATTCAGTGAGGACTACAAAAAGCTAAGAAGGAAACAGAAAATCCAGAACATATGGTTTCTAGCAGCCTACAGCCAGAAAAGCACACAAACTATTCAAACAGAAAACTATCCTAGTCAAAGAACTACAAGGAGAAAACTATCATTGGCAGGGCAGGGCAACTGTATATAAACAAGGTGCAAACCCCACACTCACTAACACTGAAGATTACCTAGTCAGGTGATGAAATGTCTGCGTGTAAACAGCCAAGCTCAGAAAGCACCAAGGATTCAAAAGAGAAAATATTGTCAGAGAAAATATATGGAAAGACTTATAAGAATGGTTTTTATGCTGCATAATGATACTTTACTTTCTGCTATCAGCTTAGGGAGAAAAAGTTTCCCAGATAGAGCATAATGGCAAATAGAGGTCAGCTTGGTTTCTTCAGTTGGCTGAAGAAGGAATAGGTACATGAATCTTTCCCAACCTTCTATCGTTTGTCAGAGAAAATAGCCTGGGTATTAAGAGCCACTGTATTGCAATACGTTGTGACTCTTTTTAAGAATCTTTTGATCCTATTTTAAAACGTAATATACTTTCCTTCCAGGTCGAATACATGAAGCTATGGTAACATCTCTAAATGAGGACAATGAAAGTGTTACTGTAGAATGGATTGAAAATGGTGATACTAAAGGAAAAGAGGTATTGTCTTTTTAACCATCTAAATGTTATGTAAAGTGAAATTATTCAAACACAAATGCAGTATCAATTTGTAGAAATACTAAATAGAGTTATATAATATGATTGCATTCAATGAAAACTGTAACAATATGGTTCAATGGTATTTTGTATGCTTTTTAAAAATCAGTCTAGTGGAAGAAATAATTAAAATTTCATCACCAGCTGAATTTGCAAGAAATAGCTTGAACCCAATACAGGTAGTCCTGTATTTCTGTTGCTAAGCAACTTGGCCTTTACTTGCCAGAAAGTCGCAAAAGATGATCACATGATCCCGGGACATTGCAACAGTCATAAATATGAGTCAGTTGCCAAGTGCCTGAATTTTGATCATGTGACCATGGAGATGTTGCAATGGTCATAAGTTTTGAAAATAGTCATAAGGTACTCTGTTCAGTGCCATTGTAACTTCAAATGGTCACTATATGGACTGTAAGTTGAGGACCACTTACCACTTATTAGCATGCTTCCTTGAGACATGTATCTTTTTGATTATCTGAAATGTACTTTCCTTTATTCAAGGGAAAGAACCTGGAACATAGTTGGGAAGAAATATAGTCCCCTGTATTATCAAGATAAATAGTCATTTGTTTGAGTAGAAAGGCAGTATATCAGGAAATAGAGCAGTTAGACTTACATCAAGCAGTAATATATCTCTGATGAGACTGTGCTGATCAAGAATGTGGCAAAAGATACCTGTAATCCCTAAAATTTCAGAATTGAATTTTGCTCAGAATTGAGCAAAAGAAGCACTTCCTTTTCTATGTCAGTAGAGAATGTCAGTAATTCATTTTGCTCTAATTTATTAGGTTCTGCTGTGTATTTTTTCTAAAAAGGAAGACCTTTATACCTCATGATTGAACCTTTAATTTTGGTGGCAATATTATATAAAGACTTCAATGTATTTATTTCAAACTTTTTTCTTTTAAAAGATTGACTTGGAGAGTATATTTTCGCTTAACCCAGACCTAGCTCCTGAAGAAGATGATCCTAGCCCAGAGACTCCTCCACCTCCCACACCTTCAGCAAAAGTAAACAAAATTGTGAAGGTTGGTAACGTATATAATATTTATTTAGTTAAAGTCACTATACTTCATTGTGCCTCTTGGTTTATAATTATCTTTATTTTAGAATTGAAAATTTAACCATGTTCTGATTTTTAAAAAACTAAATGTTAGACAATGAAATAAGATTTCTTTAACTTCGTTCTCTGTTCAGCAAATGTTCCTTTTACCTAGATGTATAGATTAAGGACAGCTTGTGTATGTCTGTGTGTGCATGTGTATAAGAAGTGTTCTGCAGAGAAAAATAATACAAATTTTAAGTTAAACATAAGAAAAACAAAAAATACAAAAGTGAAAATGAAATAAGAAAAAAGTAAAAAGTAAGCAAAATAAGTCTTCTTAACAGCAGCTATAAATATTTTACACTTTATTTTCTCTAAGGTTACATTAAATTATTTTTATTTCCATATATCTATCCTTTCTAATAATCAAACACATAGTCTGTTTGTTATATTTTCTTTTTACTTTCCTTTACTCCAATAATTAAAAGTAGTTGATCTTTCTCTAAACAAACAAGCTATTTTTACCACCCCTGCTTGTTCCATCATCTTCACTAATCATCCTTCTGTTATTTCAGAATTTTTCCATTTTTGTGCATATACAGTACTTCTTTCATAATAGTGATTATATATAATAATAATCTTCCATGACTTTTTCCTAGTTTTATGTCTGTGAATCCCAATAAAAAAGCTGTAGTTTCAGTTTAAAGTTTATAAATGTTTGTTTCAGTGTATGTATTTGAATCCAAATTTTTTACAAGTCTACCATGCATGATAAAATGACTCTTCATGCTATTCACATTACCAATGTAAAATTGAAGTACCTTTTTGTATTTCAGATAATTTTTCTGAAGTCATATAGCAACATTACATTATTTTATCAATTTTTTCTTTTAGATTATAACATAATGTGAATTTCAGTCATTAAAACCAGCTGTTTCCCCAGTTTCAACAGTGTTATCCCCCAAATCATAATTTCCTCTATAGATTCTTTAAGATTTTTTGTGACTTCTTCAGTCATCTTTATAGACCTATCTTCCATTCTTACTCATTTTCAATATTTTTGTAATATTTCTGGGATAATTCCCTTTTTCTGTCAGTTGCTGTAACAATATTCTCCTTCCCTTACCATGTATTGTAACTTTTCTGGTGGTTGCCATTCTCTTCTTTATGATCCAAAACTAAAAGTAAGTCAATTGCAAAAATGAAGGCAGACTTGTCTCTCTTTTTGCCTCTTTAGACTTCTCTTTGTTCTTAAAACTTCAGTCCAATCTGTCTTTTCTGTAGTTTTAATAACACAAGCCATCTCATGTTACACCTATCTCCTTGCTTTATGAATTCCACCAATTATCTTTTCCTTTTGATGTTAAAAAAATCAGCATTCACAGGAAGATCTGGCCTGTTTATTTAATTAATTCCAAATAGTACTAAAGTACTTTCATCAAAATATTACTCTTTCAAATATATACAGTCCTGTTTATCTATAACTTTCTTAGTCAAAATCTGATTAAGCTCTTTGCTGTTGTTTGTTTTAATGTCTTTTAAAAGTATTTCCTCTTTGTTTTACTTTCTGTAATTCGGAAGGAAGACTGACTCTCTGAGAGACTGTTTTCTTTGTCCAGCTGTTTTCAAAGACCTTTTCTACTGTAAATTGATTGTATCCAAAAGTGTTTAAGAAAGTGAGGCTTTGGTAGAACTTAATGTCCTTTAAAATGCTACACATTGTGTGTGCAAGCGCGATGTGTGTGTAAGTGTGCTGCTTTTCCCTCGTCCCCCCAGCCATTCTACCCATGAGAAGACCATTAGACTTCCATCCCACAATCTCATAAGAAATTGCAATTCGGGATGCAGGTGGATCAGTCTCCCAGTCAGAAAAAACCTTTGTTAGCCATGGCTACTGTTCACTTTTGCAGTGCTGTCCTTGCTACTTCAGAGACATATAGTCCACCATAGAACCTCATCTGGAAGCGGACAGCTATGCTTTATAACAAATTACTAAGTGGAAGAGTGTGATCAAGCTATCAAGGATATTTTACGTCAAGAGTTCTTCATCTTTATTGAAATCATTCCAGTCTTACAGAAGAACAATGCCCTTTATGTAAAAGGTTGAACAACAAGAAGTAACTTTCATATGGATTATAGCAGGGGTGCCAAACTCATGTTGTCACCGTGGTGTCACGTGATGTATCGGGACTTTTTTTTCCCTTTGCTAAACCAGGCATGGGTGTGGCCAGCGTATAACGCATCCAGCCCATGGGCTGGAAGTTTGACAGCCCTGGATTATAGTGTCAAAGTGTTCATAGCAAATTGTATGACTAAACTAAATATTCTATTATTAAATATAAATAGCCTTATCAGCCATTGAATTCATTGGTATGTAGAGTAGACTTTTCATCTTCTCTTTGGTAGGGAAGAGAGAGAGAGAGATTTCCCTGGCCAAGTGCAGGACAAGGATTAAACTTTCCTATTATTTATTTATTTTATTGAATTGTATTTGCCACTCATTTGTAACAAAACAACTCTGAGCAGCTTCCAGCATTAAAGCATTAAAAGCCTAACAAATAAATATATCTAAAACAATAATCCTATAATATTGAACTCCTTTGTGACTGCTATTTACAGTTCTAAAATGGTTGATAAATACTCATTAATATCTTGTCCTATTTGCATTTTGAGCTTTCATATTAAATCCACATTGGCCTCTTGTATTGTGCCAGTATATTCCAAATACAGTTGCATCATACATACATGAACCCAAGATAATTTGCATATTTTGTCTTTTAATTTTTAATAACTTTTACATGGAATGTCACTTCTACTACAGTTTTTATTATTATGTTGATAATTTGGTTGGCGTCCCCAATTTGTTATAAGATAACATATATTTGGTGGGAGTGGGGTGGGAGTTAATTTATTTCCACATTTCGAACTGCCCGTCTCCCTTAAAAGAGATTATAGTCAGTTAGAAAATACTTACCTCACTTTTATGTTTACTATATTGACATTCAATCTGCAGTTTTGTTACACATTTGTCAGAAGGATAGAGTTTATTTTGTAGATGGCTACGAGAATAATTTAGGGGCTTCCCAAATTTATAAGTTTTGCTGACTTGCTGTTCCTTTTACCTGCTGAAGGGCTTCAAATCTCCCAACATGTTTGTTTGGATGTGGATAATAAATTATAGAATGTCTGTGCTTTCTCTAGAATCGAAGGACTGTGGCTCCTTCTAAAATTGAAGCTCCTGCTAGAGACAACAGAGGTAAGTTAGTTTGCATATTTTTTATTTAATTCCAGGTTAATTGTCCAGCTATAGAGAAAAAAAATCTATCTTTCTCTCCTTTGAATGGCAATTTTATTTTCTGTTTTAATACAATGTAATATATTCCAAGTAATGCAGATCCTAATATAATTATAGTTAGTTAGCTGGTTTTTTATATCTTTCTGGACAGTTACCGAGATCATGGAGTGGTAGGCACTGTATTGCAATGATGATCTAATTCCAGTTGGTGGAAAGAGGAGAAGTTCAGCTGAGACCTCTGGCTTATGGTATTTCATAGATTTGATACTTTCCCAACTTCTACTTTATATGCACACAAGGATGTTGGGGATTGATATATTGATATGGGATCAGTTATAAATAGGCTGATGTAATCCAATTGTATTTTTCCACCCCTAGTCAAACAGATAATGCAGTATTGTCCTGATAGCTAGAAGTTTATAGTATCTGGATGCACAGAATAAATCTAGACATGGTCCCAAATAGAGTGATTTTGGGTTAGAGTTAGGGTTCCTATACAATTTAGGAAACCATCTGACTCCAGAGGGATTCCCTCTAAGTTCTGGACATTTTCTGAAGTAGGACTTAGTCACTCATGTTTGCACATGTTTGGTCACTTCTTGTTTGGACTACTGCAATGTATACTACCTGAGGCTGCATTTGAAGACCACTTGGAAACTACAGGTAGTCCTCAACTTAGAACCATTTATTTAAAAATGTTCAAAGTTATGATAGCCTTAGAAAAGGTGCTTTATGGCTCCTAAAGCCCTTTTAGTGGTCATAAAACATCATGGCCTCTCCTGCAATCATGTGAATGTGATTTGGGAGCTTGGCAACCTGTTTGCACTTGCAACTGGTTGCCAAGCACTCTGCGATCATGTGATTGCCAGTTCTAATTTTTTCTTCAGGTTTCCCCAGTAAATCAATGGAGAAGCCAACAGGGAAGATTGCAAGCTACTGCCATTTGCTGAAAGGACCCCCCTCTCATTTTGTTGGAGAAAGAACTGCCAGCTAAGGGGAGCTGAACTCCTCTGGCATGGTGCAGAAACATAGCTCAAATCCTGAAAATCTGAGCTTCCTCCTGTAGTCACATGATGCCTTGCTTATCAACACTTTGCCCAACTATTGAGATTTCTGATTCAATTGTGGGCCTAAGTTGAGCACTACCTGTACAGCTAGTTTAGAATGCAGTAATTTGAGTAGCTGTGTGTTTGTTATAATTTCCCCACGTAACATCTCTATTTCAACAGCCCTAGATAGCTTCTAGATGTAATTCAAGGTACTAGATATCATCTTTAAAACTTGTGTGGCTTGAGGACTGCCACCTTTTAATTATTTCTGTCTGTCAGCTAAGATAAGATGAAAGAGACTGTTTTCAATTGATCTACCACCACCCAGCCTTCCCAGTCTTACTGGAGTGCAAAACATTATTAAAACTTGGCTTTTCTAGCAAGCCTTGGGAACAACTGGTCCCTCTTAGGATATTCTCTCTTTGAATGTGTTCATTTCTGTGGTATACAATTGTGAGTTGTTTGTTACTTGCTGATTTTTATGCTTTTTTATTTAAATTTTTTTAAATTGTAGAATAGGTTAAGTAAGCTAGACAAAATCAATTATAATTGGAGTAGAATATAAGTCCAGCAATGAATATTTATTTATTTTTAGAAATCTCTTGAACAGTTTCAGAAGCACAAGTGTTTTGAGTGAGGGATGATCTGCAGGTCTGGAATGAAAACTTTCATGTAGTACATTTCTGCTTATGACTCTTGCATTTCCCCCCATCTCTACCAGAGGATTAATACTCCTCTGCTTCATTGTTTGGCTTATCACCTCCCATTGCTGGTATGAATATTTTTATTGGAATAAGGTGTGGGACTCGCATAATCTGTAATGCATGAGCTAATATGTAAACAATGGGGCCTAACTAGTTCTTATGGAACATATGAGTAACCACCTACCATTACATCTTATCTATAACTTTTTAAAGTTATAATTGTGTAATTTGTTTTGGTTGATTGCACTGTCACAAGGGAAGATCCACCAGAGTAAGTCTACTGGCCCTGAAACTTAAGTGTACTTGTATGGTTCTGCCAGAGTAACACATTAATTTTATTTCTTACGTAAAGATTGACAATCACTTGTGAAAGATTAATTCAACTCTTGATTTGTTATGTAACCTATTCTTATGTTTTGATTTGTCTCCAAGAAGTATGCTGATTTTTCCCAACTATAATTTGCTTCATTAAACAGTATCAGATTTAATAAAGAGTATAATTATCATTAACAAGTCACTGAATTGTGAAACAGTTACACTTATTTCTTCTCCATTTTGCCTCGTTTTCTTAGTAAATCTGTTTAATAAACACTTTATTTTGATCTTTTCAGTGATTGGTTCTGCACGTGCACGACCTACTCAGCTTCCTGAACAGTCATCATCTACACAACAGAATGGTAGTGTTTCAGATATATCTCCAGTTCAAGCTGCAAAAAAGGAATTTGGACCCCCTTGTATGTAAACCATGTATCAAGGATTTATTTTAGGCATTACATGTAGACTCTCTTGGATGATGCTTAAATAGAGATTTAACTATACCATTATTATATCTTGTTATAATACATCATTGTGATTATTTTTCAATAGTCCTGTAAGAATAGACTAAGAATTCTAACAAGCTGAGTTTAAAATCGGCCAGATCTTACATTAGGACAAACCAAGAGAGTAACATGTATTAGTCAGTGGCTGTTTCTGTGTTGTCACTTCTTTTTTTTTCCATATCCTGCTGGCCTAGGTAAGACAGGTAGACACGCTACCTTTAAGCTGAACTAGCTGCTTAGGTGAGACCTCTAAGTCAAGTAGTCTTAATAAAAGAGAATTCAAATAGTCTTCCTTGTGGAAAGTGGGAGACTCTGCTCTCCTTGTTAAGCAGTCATGCTATCCTCTCTTGTTCTCCAGGACCAGCAAGAATAATTATTACAAAAACAGTATAAAACAAGTATTGAAAACATTTCCCTGGAGAGTCCCCTGTTCCTTAGCTAGGCCAACAGATTTGCAAATAAAAAAAATATGCTGTATTTGTTAACTATTATGCAACACGCCCATGATAAGATAATTGCTTAACATTACAAAATAAGGGAAGAAAGAGGGTGGGACTATGAAAAAAAGCACTGGTTGAAGGATTATTTTCAGCCCGGATTTGTTAAGAAAAAAAATTATCTCTGGCCGACATTAAAATTCTGTCTCTGGGAGAGCAGCCAGCAGAATTTGTTAGTTTACAGGTGGTGTATAAACTACGATGCAGTAGCAGTAGCAACCAGATTATATTAACAGGCTGGCTATGTGAACAATACATTGTCAAGGTCTCTGGCAATTTCTTCATACCATCTCCCACAGATCAAAATGGTTATTCAGAAGATGGATATATATTAGGAATTTTTAAAGCTATTTATATTGAATTAAATTAACATAGACAGTTCTCAATCTTACTAATTAAAAAACTGTGAAAACTTGTAATACATTGTATGACAAAAGTTGTCTTTCTTCTTTAAGCACGTAGAAAATCAAATTGTGTGAAAGAAGTTGAAAAATTGCAAGAAAAGCGTGAAAAACGAAGATTACAGCAACAGGAAATTAGAGAGAAACGAGCACAGGTTTTTAATTTTTTCATTCATAGTGCTTCTGTGTACAGTTCATATTTTTCTAACCATTTAAAACAATGCATTAAATTGAATCCTCTTTGGAATCTTTTTTTTTCCTGTTCCAAGCAGCTTCCATATCCTCTTTTTCACATCATTTTCCGTTCCCCCTATTGGGAGGTTAATCTTTTTTACAGTGTATCTTAATTAAGAGTTGTACTTTAGCTTTTTACAGTAATTCTATTTTCATAGCAATTTCTAACTTTTTTTTCCTTCTATGACCATATTTTATTAGATCAGTTTTGACTACCATAAAACACTGTCCCACGTTCCCTCTTATAAGCTTATTAATTTCTCAGTCTTTCTCAGTAATTATGATAGTAGTCATGCCATTCTTAAATTACTTAATAGTCCTCTTTTATGTTATTCCCACCCATCTCTTATCTCCCTTAGCAGAACAATGTGGATCTTAATTCATTCAGAATATTAGACATTTTTCCTCAAATTTTCCCGTTGATTATAACCTTCTGTAATAGTCATTAATTAGAGTATAACTTGCAACTATCATCAACCTAAGGATTCCTGGTTTAATATGCATCCATACCATCCTAGTTTACACCAATTCATACTGATAGGTACCAGCCCTTAATTCTTCCATAATCGTCAGGCACAAGCAATCGGAACCACTCATAAACAATCTCAAGCAGAAGTTTCATTATTAGTCAGCCATGATAGCAGTAGCAATAGACTTAGACTTATATACTGCTTTACAGTTCTTTACAGCCCTCTCTAAGTGGTTTATAGAGTCAGCATATTGCCCCCAGCAATTTGGATCCTCATTTTACACATCTCGGAAGGATGGAAGGCTGAGTTAACCTTGAGCCAGTGAGATTTGAACTGCCAAATTTATTTATTTATTTATTTTATTTTTACATTTATATACCGCCCCATTCCGAAG
>JANHFL010004371.1:213608-230595 GCA_032468155.1 Oxyrhabdium leporinum
TTGAACCGCTAGATTGAATCAGCAGAAGTGGCCTGCAGTTCAACACTCTAACCACTGCGCCACCTAGGCTCATTGATATGATATGAGAATGTCACCAGACTGAGATTGGTCAGATAAGGCTTCAGGGATTGTGGGGGTGGTCAGTAGACTCTAAGGACTCTAAGCCAGGCCCCCTCTTAACACCTCCCTCCATTGTACCTTAACTGAAGGTTCCACCACAATAATTAAATTTATACTTTCCAGCATATATTCATCAGCTCAAAATCAGGCTACCTTCATTCAAATCTATTATAGACTTCTCCTTTCTGTTAGTTGTACAAAACCAACATAGTTGTTTTCTTGCTCTCATTTTACTGTTAATTCATGATTTAAAACATTTGCTTCTCTCTTTCCATTTACTACAGTCATCACTGTATGGGTTGATAGATAGTGAAGATAATAATTTCTGTTGTTGATCATGACTTGCTTATAAAGCTTTTTCTTAAGAGAAAGAAAAAATAGGAAAGGTTATAAGGCTAAGTTCAACCCAAGCCACATGCACTATTTTCCCTGACAATAATGATAACACTGTCGACCAGTCTAACAAAAAATGCTAATAATCCTGCAACTGCAGCCAAGATCAGCTTTAGTATGCTCATGTCATTTGGCACAAGCCAGGATCTAAAGATATTCCGATAAAGAGGTTATTTGCAGATCAAATATTTTTTATTGTTGCCCATATCCCTTCATGCAGTGAAGTGATTGATTCTCAGTTGAATTCAAAACTTCCTTGGCTGGTTTTTGAAAAGTCTCTATGATATAAACTCAGAATTTTAATGTTGATGACTTTATTTTAATACTTTAAGTTTTAATTGTCGCTGTATAGTTTTATTAACAACTGTTTAGAGCGATGCTTCCCAAACATTTTGCTTCAGTAACCCAAACCACTTATCAGAAGTTAGTTTTTACCCAATGTAGGTAAAACACTTTAAGTCAATTTAAATATAAATGTAATATGTTTATGTGTTACTACCCAAAGAAAAGCCACTTATACCCAATTTTAGATAATTTACTCCAGTTTAGGAAGCACTGGTTTAGAGGCTTTAGAAGTTTAGTAAATTTGATTCTAAAATAAATAACAACAATATTTCAGATACTTGTCTGATCTGAAGATCCATAATCATTCCTTCATTTCACTACTTTCAAAATGTGCAGTCCAAATGACTAAGTGTGAGCGGTGAAATGCTACATAACCATCAGATTCATGAAGTCAAACTTTTTGGTCACTGGCACTTTTTTATGGAAAACAGCATTTCTCACTCCCCCAGTATTAAGTCAACACCTAATTTGGTACTGTTGATATTTAATAAAGCCATTGTAATTTGCCTTTTTGAGTTGAGAGTAATGGTTTCTTGCCTCCCCCCTGCCCTCCTCCCAGAGAATGATAGTTAAATTTTTTTGGGTATGATTGTTCCTCGTTGTGAGAGGAAATGTATGATATGAGACGTGTATTGTTGTGTTGTTTTATATGGTCCTAACCTTCAAACCAGTTTGGAATGTATGCTGCTTAGGGTAGGTTTGTGGCAAATTGTCAGAGTCACTTCGGTGGGATGGGATCAACATCATCATCATCCTAGTCATTGTCTGTCCACTGCAGGATGAAGGCCTCTTCTGCATGTTTCCAATCAATACGTCTTGAGCAGGGGTGTCAAACTCACGTCATCGTGTGACGTATCGTGATTTTTCCCCCCCCTTTGCTAAACTGGACACGTGCGTGGTGCATCTGGCTCGTGTGTCGCGAGTTTGACACCCCTGGTCTTGAGCTTTCCTTTGCCAGTTGGGCCCACAATACTTGCTGATGTCGATCTATCTTGTTTTAGGTCTCTTTTTTGTGGAGACGCTTTTTATCAAGTGGAATCCATTCTATAACTGCCTTGGTCCACCTGCCATCAGTTCTTGCTATGTGACCAGCCCATTTCTATTTCTATTTTTTTACTCTTTTGATGGCATTGTATATTTTTGTTTGTTCTCTAATCCATGTGCAGATCTTTCTATCTTGTCTTGTGATGTATCTTTCCATGGCTCTTTGCGCCATTCATAGCTTTTGTATCAATTGTGAGATTAGTGTTCATGTTTCGCTAGCATATTTAGAAGAGGTAGCACACATGAAGTGGGATAGATGTTGTAAAAATGTAATGACAATAAATACATAAAAATAAAGCCTGAGCAATACATTTTATTACAAAAAGGAAAAACACATTTTCCTTCTTACTTTCTTTCCAGAGTAATAATAGGCAACCATGTGCATGACATCCACCTGCATCATTACCCCACCTACTGCCAAAAATGTTGATTGCAACAGGCACCAAAAGTTTGTTCATTTCTCATTACACATTTATTAAATGTATATTTGAATTGTGAATTGGGTCGGATTTATCATACATGAACTTTAGAAGAAAAATGGTTATTTGCAAATGAATTATCTCCATTCGGTATTCTCTTGTAATATTCATGATAATTATGTGTTACAGAGCCATGAGCAATATGCTTTTAGTAATGTTTTTTTCTCTTAGGATGTAGATGCCACAAATCCAAATTATGAAATCATGTGTATGATCAGAGATTTCAGAGGAAGTTTGGATTATAGACCACTAACAACTGCAGATCCTGTAAGTTTTATTAGTATGTAATCATTAAAAGAAGTTTTACAAACATTTGAATGATAACATGGCCAGCAGGGAATAATTGGAGTAGTTCTATTTACTTTTAGTGATTTCTTTCCTAGCAAATCTATTTGAGAACTGAATCTTAAATTATAGTCTTTAATACTTCATTTCAAAGAGACCATCCATGTTAATTTTTCTTTTACTGTTTGACAGTATTCTTGAATTGATTTATTTAAGAAAAAATTTGCAGTAATGTTTTGCCCTTAACTCTGAAATTAACCTTATGCTTAGGTTATTAGATGGTTTCGCATTCATTTAATTCATATCTAAATTTAGGAACCAGTTCAGATATTACTTTAGTTTTTGTTTAGTTTTCTAATTGGTGTTACCTGCTATGAGAGGGGAATTGGCAAATCTCAGCCATGGGAACCTGTGCTTACAGAAGAGCTTAAATGTACATTTGATGTTAGAACAATTATATAGAGATTATAAAATGATGTCTCTTTTAAGAAATGTTTTTGTGTTAGAGATAAAAGTAACGTACCACATCTTTGGTTTTGGAACTGTAGTTTTTACAGCAGTATGAATAATAAAATATGTCACTCATCCACCATTGTTGATGAGGTATCAAATTGGCAAAAATAATTAGCCTAAACCACATGGAGTGATTTATCTTCAAAACCTATAGGAACCTGTAACTAATTGAAACATATTTCACTGTGGAATGTTGAATTACAAGTGTACATAACAATGACTTTTAGTTCATTGGTATTTTAAAAAATAGACAGTTATATAATCTTACATACAATTGCTTGAATACCTTTCTCTTTGAGTTTTAATTTCAGGTACAATTTTGACTTACTCATTTCATTTCCATTTTGTTTCTTTTTTTGTTTAAAAAAAAAAGATTGATGAGCACAGGATATGTGTATGTGTTCGAAAACGACCACTCAATAAAAAAGGTATGGCTCATTTTAACATACAGATTTTAAGTGGGATCATAAATAATTTTCAAATGGGTATAGTCTTGAATCCATATACACAGCTGGATTTGATTTTAGAATGTGTAAATAAGTTTTAAGTTGTTACATATGAAGTTTCTTCTTTCAACCCAGCTTTTTTGAGGTATAAATAGTTAAAGTTAGTTTAGAGATGAGGTAATCAAAATTGTATAGAATCAGAATGTAATAACCATAGCCATAGAAGTGCATTTGCTTGATTTTTTTTAAGTTAATGAAAATATACATTTGAAATCTGAGACTGCTAACGGAACTTTTTAAAAAATGCCCACCATACTAGAATGAGGAAGGACATGTCTTAGATCTGAGATAAGTGATGGAATAGCTCAAGCTATAATCTGTAGAAAAGCTGAATCCAAAATTAAGGTATTAGAAATTGGAAGTTATTTTGGAATTACTTATATTTTGAAGTGAAAAAATTGTCTTAAAGAGGGGAGGAGAAATTTGAAGCTGGGAGGGAAAATACATTTGTTAATAGCCTTGTAAGAAAACATGTTATTATTAACTCTTTAAAAATTGTAATCAAAATAGATGACAAACTGAAATTATATTTACTGTACCTGAAACATTTGAATTTAAGCTACTAATAGAAGAGAATACTTTTTGCTTGTTTATCAGTTCTGGAATGTGTATGTATGAACAAGTTAACAGGCTGTGCTTTTGAAGGTATTTGGACTGAGTTTAGCAAACTTTTATTGGGTAAATGTAGAAATGCTTATTCTGTAACAAGTTGTATTGAGTTCAGTGGCTATTTTCCCAAGGAAATATACTTTGGACTTTTTGGTCTCTCCATTGGGCAGCAGCAATATAGGAAGATGCTAGAGATAAATGATCAATATAGTGACAATAGCAAGAGCCATCATTTCATACTGTGTGGGAGAAAGCATTGGTAAACCACACTTATATTTTACCCAGTAAAAGATATGTTGCTTTTGAGCACTCCAGCTGAGCTCCCAAACCAAGGCCTAGGCAGGAATCTCACCAGGATATGCTGCTTATCATATCTTGTGGTCCTTAGCTTGCTTGATAGCTCTCTTGCCTGCCTGCTAATTATTGTCAATCTCCAAAGGTCGCCTCCTGCTTCCCTGTCTGCTTGCTATTTTTTAAATCTCTTTTTGTTCTACACGCCCACACACACTCTGTCTTTTGTAAGCTTAAGGGCCTGGATGGAGTGAGGCTGCCTCTGGAAGTTGGCACATCCTTGAAAATGGTGTAGCTCATTTAGCCAGGCAGCTGGAACACCAGCGCAGATGCTTGTAAGTAAACTTGTAAGTGAATGACTGAATTGATGTATAAGCCCATCTCTCAGGTTTTTGGAGCTGTAAGCTTTTACAGCTCTTTGGGAAAAAGCATGAGTTGTGCTGACCCTTAGAGAAGTAGGGTGGGTAACTGTTTTTGCCTTGGCTGCAGCTGCTTTTTCCCAATAGCAGACAACAATCCCAGCTTCACTTCCTCAAACTATCAACAAGTAAAGAGTAAAGGAACTAGTAGTCAAGAAGTATACTTGAAGGGCAATGTAGCATTGAATTCTTGGACAAGATACTTGTATGCCATAACCTGACTGTGCCAACAAGTTCAGAATTGTGCAAGTAATGGTTTTCCCTGTAACACTCTATGAAAGTGAAGGTTAGACTTTGAAGAAGTAGTATACAAAAACTATTGATTGTTTTGAATGTTTATGTTGGAGAAGTCTTCAAGAATACCATGGATAGCCATGAAAACACAAATAGAACAAATTAACACTCGAGACATAACTGACCAGAATCCAATTATCATATTTTAATACGTTATACACAGACGTAGCTTTCTTGAGAAGTCCATAATTTTGGGAAATGTGGAAGGAAAAAAAGGAGGAGGGCAGCCAGGAGCAAGGTGTATGGCCATGATTACAGCAATGATGACTACACAGTTGGAAGACTGGAAAAGCCGTTTTGGGGACAGATCATCCAGGAGAAGATATATCTATGTGGCTTTTAAGAGTCAACACTGACTTGATGACACAATTTTTCTTGTGTTTATGCTCATGAAGTCAGTGGGATATGAATATTTAAGTCTTTGCTTTCTTGAGATTACATCAGTTTCCCACTCATTCATTCTATATTTGCATGTGATATATATGATGGATTGTGATTTGTCTTTGAAAATAATGGTGTGTGTGTCAGCAGATGGTGGAACAATTTTTCAAATGGGATTTTTTTTTTTACTATGATTTTAATTGGTAGTCATTAGTTCAACTAATTTCATCTTAGTTTTTGTCCTGCCACTGCCTGTTTTTGGAGTATGGCCCTGTGGAGGGACAGACTGCCTGAGTAGGTGATGAGCACCTTCCCTACTTTCTTGGCACTCCCCCAGGATGACCCAGTTGCCAAATCAAACTGCAATGCTGGACAGGAGATGAGAAGAAGGGAAGACAAAATGGCTGCCTATGAGGAAAACGCTCAATAAACTGAGCCAAAGCCCAGGAGACTAATAAAGAGGCAAATTGAAAGATAGATGCCCTAATAAGAAAATACAACAGTGAAAGCAGCAACTGGAGACTGAGAGGTGTTTATTTTTGTCACTCGAAACTGATATGAGCTAAAAATTGTTCAAGCCATGGAGTAAATGTTTGGGGAAAAAATAAAATTGAGAAGCCCAGGAGGAACAAACAAAATGAAACGATAAAGACTTTGACAGAATAAAAAGGCAGCACTAGCTCCCAGTGGGGTTCTAGGTTCAATTTAAGGTGTTTATTATTACCTATAAAACACTACATGGTACAGGCCCAGGTTATCTGCAGGACCATCCGTCTCCAATCATCACCAGATTTTTCTTGAGAGGATAGTAGCTGTTTAAAAATGTGGCGGAAAAAATGCCACTGTTAATTGGTTGGCTATATAAATTGCTTAATAAATGGTTCTTTTAGCAAGTAAGTATTAAAATATGCTTTAAATTTTTGGTACGCAACATTTAATGAATTTATTCTAAATATAAGTGAATGCTGCTCTAGATAAATTTGTTAAAACTATTAGGAAAAGCTGTAGATTTTATAACAATTTTATTTAAAATTGTATAAAGCAAGGTTGTACTTAAGAGGCATACCTTTAGCTATTTCCTTTGGTGATATTCCTTTGTACTTAATTTGCAATTATTGATCAGTAGAATTAGTTTTGTTCTTTAGTAACAGTGATAAAAAATTGAACACATATACATCATTTGAAACTAATTTTCAGTTTCTTCATTTTCATGTAATATCAAAAGAGCATAGTTGGAATATTTATTGTAAAATAATGCATTTTGTATGAAAGAAACTTCAGTGTGTTTAGTTTTATGCCTAGAGGAATATCTTCCCACAGAAAAAGGAAATATGTGTGTATTTGATGGTACAAAGCTTCTTTATCCTTTGGTACACTTGGCTTTTTCCATTTTTTTGCCGAGATAGACATTTCACACAATTAGTACTAAGATTGGTACAACACTAGATTTTGATAAAATCATGAGGGATAGTTTTCATTTTCTGAAATATGTTACTGATTCATACATTGTTGAACAGATTAAATTGAACTATGACTGATAATGTTTTAAAGATTAACTGCTCAAAAGGGGATGAAGGCCAGTTTGATGTAATGGTTAAGGCATTGAGTTACAAACTGGGGCAGGGTGGGGGGAGGACTGAATTCTAGCGCACAGAGCTAGCTGGGTGATGTTGGGCAGTCATTCTCTTTCGGCCCCAGGAAGAAGGCAGAGGCAAGCCAGTTATGGAATCTTACTAAGGAAACTGCAGAGCATTCTAGGTAGTCACCTGAAATTAACAAAGACTTGAAGACACACACACACATATGCATGCCAAACACAAGCATATTAAAATATACATGAATTTGAGGGTGTAGGTTTGGTCTCTGAGCTTGAGGGTTGGTTTCCGAACATTTTTTTACCAGGCTAGGTAACGTCTTCAGCAGAATTTAGGGGGTGTCTTTGTTCTTCTGTTTATAAGGGCTTCATGTGGTCAGTAGGTCTTGTGATAGTGAGTTCATGTCAGGTGAGTTCCATCAGATCAGGGTCTTGTGAAAGGTCTTGTGATGGGTCAAGTGTGGGTGTGTCAAGTGAGGGTCTTGTGATGGGAAGGTTACGTCAGGTGAGGGTCACTAGGAAGTGGTGTGCTGGTTGGGGGGGGTTGCATAGGTTGGTGGTGTCTCTGGTTGGCTGTATGGTCGGTTTGGATTCTGAGGGGTTCGTAGGCTAGTTATAAGTCAATATGTCTTTTGAGATATTTGCCACTATTGCAATACATGAATTTTACCAATGAAAAATAATAAATGTAATTTACCAGAACATAAGTTTACAAATCAATAAGAATAGGGACCAAAGCATTTGATAATGAATCCCACCATACCATTAGTGTGCAGTTTTAAAGTAGAGAGGATGGTTATTTTAGACAGGGATATATTCATCCTGATGTAGTAGGTATACAATTCGGAATGATCTCTAGAGACATGTATTGTGTGGCATGAGTGCAGGAAAGTCAGGGAAGAAGGGCGCTGGTGGGTATGTACAAGCACAGGGAGGCAAGGGACAGAGGGTGTGATATGAATGCAAGTGCAGGGAGGGCCACAAAGGAGAGCAGTGGTGGCTCCATAAATGTGTTTGAGTGCAGGACAGCTGGGGAAAAAGGACGTGGGGTGCGTGGCCCTAAGGAGACGTGGGAAGAAGGGCATTGGTGGGCACATGTATATGTGATACACTACAGTGACACAACTACAGATACCCAGGAAGGAGGGAGCTCATTCCAAGGAGGGAGCAAGGCAAAAAACAACAAAGTCCAGAGCTGAATTCTGGGAAGTGGAAGAGTTTTAGGACAGCTACTCCCTAGAATCTCACAGGCTATATCCATTATATCCAGGGTAGTATAAATTTAGTCAGGGAAGATTCAATCTATATGGAGTGAGCAGATAATAAACTGGACCATATTGTATCAATCTTGGGCTAGGCCTGACAGCCTGTGAGCAAACGGAGGAAGGGACAGTATGTGTGAGCAAAGAAAGACTGGAGAGGTTGGGGAGCCTTACTCAATCAACTTGAAACCTTCCATGTCAGCTTCCCCATTGACTTTGCTTGTGGGAAGCCAGTAAGGAAAGTTGCAAATGATGACCACGTGATCGCAGGAGGCTGCAATGTGTCATAAGTACATATTATATTTAAATATAGTAAATTATAATTTGTAGATGTCTTTGCATAAAAATGAAACAAATGGCAAATGGCAGCAGGTATAAATTTTACAAACTGTTTATAGTTTAGTTTAATAGAAATTAAATAGTTTAATTTCTAAGATAATTCTTATTTGGAATGAGGACTGGCAAGCATACATACTTTTTATTAAAAATTCACAGAATGAACTTGGTATAAAAAGATATTGCAGCCTATTTCCATACAGGCTATATTATCTTTTTACATGTCAAATTGTTTAATCACAGATTGATTCAGTTAATTTCACTGTCTTTTGTCATATGAATGTTTCAGTTATTAAACTCAGGTATTCTGAAAATGAATGTAGTGTTTCATTTCCTCTCTAGAAACTGTAGTGAAAGACCTTGATGTCATAACAATTCCAAGCAAAGATGTTGTGATGGTACATGAACCTAAGCAAAAAGTAGATTTAACAAGGTACTTAGAAAATCAAACATTCCGATTTGACTATGCCTTTGATGACAGCGCCCCTAATGAAATGGTCTACAGGTATGTACTGTTTGTGTGAAATGTAAAACCCGATGCTTTCATTTTCTGCAGGTTCATGTAACTCTCCAATTTGGATATCTGAGTCAATATATCCTCATTGATATTGATACGTCTTTTCAATATTATTTGTTAAGCTATCACAAACTAACAGAACATTTGTTTGAGAGTCTGCAGGAAAGTGTGCTATATGATAAGCTGGTTAAAAAAAAACTGCAGGCATGTCACAGTGATTTTTTTTAAATTTTCACAATGGAAGTTTTATTTCATGTAAGCTTCCTTGAATTCTGAGTGCAGCTGGTAAAAAGAAAGCTAAAAATGTAAACAAATTTCAGTGGTATTGATTCCAAAGTAGCAAGGAAAATTTTAGCTAGACATAACAGTGGTACCCCGGTACTCAACTGCTTTGAAAGTTGTTGAATTTTAACGTGAAAATTTTGTCCCGGTCTTCGCGGGTTTTTTGGGTACTCAAAGCACAAGCTAAAACTTGACGTTATTGGCTGCCTCATGACTCACCGCAGAAATGTGAATTTATTCAGTGACCAAACAATTTCACACTTTCAATGACTTCTGAAAAGACAAGCAGTTCTCATTGGATACATTTTTAGTGAAGATGACAAAGAGTGTGTCAGAGCCTGTGGTGCAAGTTGAAAAAGGCAGAAAAGAAAGAACATCTGAAGTGCAAGTGCCTGATGTTCTATGAGAGGCAGATTCTCCTTCCAAACAACATTCCATGTAACCTCTTCTCCTCAGCACTCTCTTCCCACTATCCCTAGACATCAGCTTGAAGAGGAAGAGCTGATTCCAGGGACTTCAGAGGAGGGCGAGGGGGAACATCAGGAAGATGCCAAGTTTTCTGTTCTCTCCGAGCAAGGAGTGAATGGGTCACAGGAAGAGAAGAGGCCAAGAACCTTGGAGGGATCATAAGGGGAATGACCACAGGAGTGACTGGCTGGAGAGGAGAGGGGGATAGATGCAGCTGCAGCAGGAGGGCTTGGAGACCCAGTCAGAAGTTCAGGGTGGAGAAGGATCACAGCTGCAGTCGGTCAGTGGGATGAGGAGGAACTATCTCCTCCATTGATCCTAGGATGCATAGGGTTGAATGGGGGAGGCATTACAGAGGACAGCAAGGCTACTTGCAAGGAGGCAGCCTCATCCCTCCTAATGAGTTATGGGCCTATTTAGCCCAACATATGGAGCAACATGACATTAAAAACAACTACCCATTTTCTCTGCTGTGCATGTGCTCCGACTCCAGTTTTCGTGACTTCAGATTCGTGTGACTGGGTGTTTGGACTTTGAACCTGCTTCTCAGATTTTGGACTTGTACCTTGACTTGGATTTATTGTGTGTGGATTGTGCCTCGATTTTGGACTGTGTATATATGGACTTGCGGACTTGCACCTTTTCCTACAGACTTTATAATCCTGCGCCTAGGTTGAGCAGGCTTGGATTCGGGAACGTTGCAGTTGGTGCACATGGGATCTGTCTTAATAAAGTCTTTAAAACTCCCATGAGTTCATGTGTGTGGACCCGAACAGAACAATCCTATTAAGACATGGATTCTTCTCAGTACAGGGAAAGTGAAGCTTTTATTTTATTTAATCGAAGTACAGTATTTATTAATGTTTAGGTTTATTTTTCATGCAAAGTAATGATATACAACCCTAACTTTTTACTTATTGCCTTAAAAATGTGCATTGTCTTTGGTTTGGGAATGCATTAAATTTATTTACATCGTTCCTTATGGGAAAAATTGGTTTAATACTCATCAGTTTTGGTACTTGTACCTCCCAGAATCAATTAATAATGAGTATCAGGTACCATTGTATTTGCATACAATGAAAAGTATGGAATTAAGACTTCCATAGAAAGATTCCCTTCCTTAAAATAGAAAACTCAGAAGTATTTAATTTTTACTGTCCCGTTTCCACTGATTTAACTATTTTTGTTTATATACGTGATATGTGTTGTCTTGAGACACTTATTTTTATCTGTTGAATACAAGCTTTTCATTTAATTCAATTTGCTACCTTAAATCATTTACGTCACTTTTCTGCCCTGAATGCTTTTTTTTTCATCTTAAGCTAATTTAAAAGACATGTATAGATGGTAGAATATGAGCTTGGATTCAGTGTTTCTTCAGTTTTTCAAAAATAATTTCTGATCATAGTAATTCTACTGATTCTCTTAACTCAGCTGTTGAAATCTTGGATAAGAATGGAATAAGAATTGTAGCAAAGTGTGGACTGATATATTATTGTATGGAACTTCATTAGTTGTGAGTTAAATGCTAAATATAGTTGAATGTTATTTTCTTTTTTGCTGAAGGTTTACTGCAAGACCATTAGTGGAAACTATATTTGAAAGAGGAATGGCTACATGTTTTGCATATGGACAAACAGGCAGTGGAAAAACCCATGTATGTTTTCCTGTTAATTTCAACATTCTTTGGGTGATCCTTATAGCATCTGGCAGTAGGTTTCCCAGCTGTGAATAATACCTTCTGTAGAGAGTGATCAGATGCTTAGTGTTCTCCTGTATTTTCAGGGAGTTCCATTCATATTATAACTCCTCTCTAGGATTGTTGACCTGAATCCTGAAATGGAGAGTCTCCCTTCTCCTGCTTTTGAGCTTTAAATTTCTTTGTTTTCCTTGGAGCCTCAGTGAAGAATTCTCTGGGGATCAGGTGATTCACCCCATAACTCTTGTGTTTGGGGTTGAGTTTTAGTGATGAGAGCAGGAATTGCCTTCAAGAGCAACTTCAGGTTAGGGAGGTTTTGCCCTAAGATCACACCAGTGTGGTAGAGATCCTTGCAGACAGAGAAGTCTACTCAGACCCTTAAGCATTCAGAGATGGATTTCTATTAAACTAAAAACATCCATAGTTACCTTAAGTTTTATTTCATTTTGGGGGGGGGTATTTACTTTATTGGCACTATAAAGGGAACTTTAGCATCTTATTTTACATGGATCTGCTCAGTGAAAATGATAGTATAGTCATGCTTCTTTATAAATAAGGCTGTGAATTTACATAATTGCCCCTCTAATATTGCTCATTTTATTTTTGCGTTAGACTATGGGTGGCGACTTTTCAGGAAAGAACCAAGACTGTTCAAAAGGAATTTATGCACTTGCTGGTAAGAAATTTAATACTGCTGTGATTATAATAAATCTGTGATTATAGTTGAAATTGCTGAAAATGTGCCATCAAAGTTGAAAACAAACACTAGTTGTGTAATGTGGATCACTTTGGGATAGACCTTGAACAACATAAGCAAATGAACATTTGGAAAAAGTCTGTAGAGATTCTCAGTCATCCAGGTCTCATGGTTGTCCCAAAGGTGCTTTTGAAAAAGCACCTTTGGGACAAATGAACATTCGTAGTGGGACGTTTTTGTGATTTCTCCCCAAAAAGAAAAGTTTCCTTTTTCCGTGAAAGTTACTGAATCGTCAGTAAAAGGTCTCAGCCATTCCACAGCCACAGCAGTCTCTAAGGTGGTGTCTGAGAGACTGCTGAGACTTTTTATTGAGAGAGAGGGATTGATATCCCAAAGCAGTGTACATGTACTTCTCCATTTTTTACCACAATGACACTAAGTATGGATTAATCCCTCAGTAAACTTTCATTACTCAGAGTAATGAAGAGAAACCTATATTTCGTCAACATGTTACCCATTACTACATTTCTTTTTCTGATAATTACTTGATTCTAACATACAAGTCTTTCAAAATGTGACCATTTGTGACTTATGGATATACCTGTCAATTTAAATAAATCACTAGGTATATGGGTCACAGGTTGATTTTGAATTTTAATCCTGAAAGCTAAGCAGATGGGGATCTGGTTAATACTCAGATGGAAGATCACCATGTTTGATCAGAGCTACATAATAGACTAAACTGGAAAGTTAAAAAAATCAGAAACAGATAAAACAAAATCACTTTTATGTTGTTTACTATGAAAGCTTGGAGCGTTCATCTTTCTCTCTCTCTTTTTCTCCTTCTCCTTCTCCTTCTCCATCTCCATCTCCATCTCCATCTCATGCCCCTGTCCTTTAAAATGCTTTATTTTGTACTACTTTGTTACATTTTTCCCAATTTTCCCCTATTTCCCTAACTATTGGGGGAAAAAAAGATTACAGGTAGTCATGTAGCGACCACAACATGAGACAGTTACTTCTTGTGTAGAGACCAAAACTGCAACTTGGCCTTAAGTGAAACAGTGACCAAGTGAAATCATAATGTGCTTATGATTTAAATTCATCTTTCCTTTGCTTTACAGATCTGCAAAGGCCATAAATGCAGGGACTGGTCATAAAATTACTTTTTCGTCACCATTGTAACTGAACAGTTACTAAATAAGGCAGTTATTAAATGAGGACTACTGTACTGATACATTTAAACAAATAAAAGGAAATAACATTTTTGGGAAGAAAAAAGGTGATTACAGGCAATAGTAGAGAGGCATTCAGTTGAGCTTAGCAGATCTTCTGAGAAAACAAGACTGCTGCTTCAAACCTAAGTCATGGTTTGTGAAGCCAGAATTATGTGGTTTTGCACAATATGTAAAGTCAAAACTCTGGTTTCCGAACCAGAATAGTTGATTCACATAACATTGCTAAACCAAATGCCCAACAAACCACATTATGCCCTAAAATGAGGTATGAATGAAATCTATATAAAAGTATGTACACCTCCTAAACTGCTCTACATTTAGAGGAGCCTTTTAACTTAAAAATGGAAAATAAAAGTCTCTCTTCATTCAGGTGGGCCTAGGAGAGAGGCTTTAATTACCTGTATACTTGCAAAACCACACTTTCTCATACTCTAGTATTTTCATTGTTTTACTAGGGCTTTAAAAATTCAGTAATATTTAATGTCTCAAGGTGCTAATTCATCTAGAAATTTTAGTTTTCTAGACAATTTAGATTCTATAGTAATAATTACTATAAATACTGAATTGCATAGATTTTGATTCAGTGGATATCAGATGTAGCAGATTTCACACAATAATGGACCTTTCTTGGTGAATCAATCCAGGCAATAGTCATACGTCTTAGGTAACATTTTACATTCATTACATACACTATTCACTACAGCTATGTCTTTGTAGACAGAAAGAGAGAGAAAAAAAGTTTTTCTGTCCTCTCCCAATTCTGAAAATTGCTTTTGGATAGAGTTAGAGGTCTGTCATGAGTTAAAGAGGTGGGAACATATTTTTTGGCAACTTTTTGTTAGCTTATATTCCTTAGGGTAAAACACCTTGTTACTTGTTTTACATTGTAATTTGAAACCTTTGAAATGCTAATTGCAACATTCTTAATTTGGTTTTAGAATTCATGCACAGACAAATGGGGAGGGGGCCAAATGGATGTATGAATATGTACAGAGCCCTTTCATTTTATTCTTCTGGAAGGGAAATAACCAATATGTAGTTCGTCTGATTTCCTAGCTTATGATATGTGAAGCAAGAAAATTAAACTAGTTAATAGTTCAGCAATTCAGGACTTGTATTTGGACTTTTTAAAACAACTAAGTTATTCCTGGTTTAAATTATAATTTCAGATACACATACAATGCAAGTTGGGAATTGGGTCAGATGTCATTGATGTTACAGGCCTTCTTCAAGCAATTCTGAAGGAAGAGGGATGGGAGTTGGAATAGCGCAAGCCTGTTATTTATGTTCCATTCTGTTTGTGTCCTTAGCCTCAAAATACAGTTCCATACTACATGTGAACTCTGTATTTGTAGATAAAGCATAATGAACACAGAAAGCATTTTATAAATTCCAGCATTTTTTTAGCTGATCACTCAGTATAGTTAATAAATATATCCATATGTGAACTGTTGTGCATTTCTGAAGTTTTTCCATTTCCCATTTCCTGTAATTGTAATCTATTTGCAGCTAGAGATGTCTTTTTAATGTTGAAGAAGCCAAACTATAAAAAACTGGAACTTCAAGTATATGCAACGTTTTTCGAGATTTATAGTGGAAAGGTATGTAATATATTCCTAAAATATATAACTTCTGAATCTTTATCTTCTGTGTTTATGCTTCTTCTCTGTATTATATAAACAACTGTTTCAACAGAACTAAATTAATACTCCAGAAATTCCCTAGCTAACACACACATCTCTTCTCCCTCCCTCCTACTCCCCCCATAAGGTTTTCGACTTACTGAACAGGAAGACCAAATTAAGAGTTTTAGAAGATGGTAAACAGCAAGTCCAGGTGGTGGGATTACATGAGCGAGAGGTTAAATGTGTTGAAGATGTTCTAAAACTTATTGAGATAGGCAACAGTTGCAGGTATTCTTTTTTACCACTCTTTCACATTATGAAGTTATAGTAGATAAAATTAAAAAATTTAATACTTTGATTTTTTTTAAACAAATATGTATTTTCTTCGTGTGCAACCTAAATGAAATTTCAGAATTGCCTATATTTTAGAGAAAAGTTTTTGTTCCATACAATTTATAAATAGATTTTTCCTTTTTTTATAGGAAGCAGTTTTAATACATTCAAAACTGTTTTCAGATGTATTAATTATTTTAAGCATTGTCCCGTTTTATATTCACATGTAAATATATTTTAAATATTTGTATGGAATTTAAAGATATTGTAGAATTTGTGGTATAAATGGAAAACATGCTAATAATGTGTCTCAACCAAAATTGTAAATGAAGAGCATAATTGTAATATATACCTTCCAAATGTTTCTTACTTTGATTATTGTTAGAATATGCCTTAATTTATAAAAGAAATTATAATCTTAGCAGTGTTGAATGCACTAATCTTGTTAATAACATTCAGTGACATTTCATTCTGTCTTTTCCACACCCATCTCTTTGTTAAAGAACATCTGGCCAAACATCAGCAAATGCACACTCATCTCGAAGTCATGCAGTGTTTCAGATCATCCTCCGGAGGAAAGGGAAGCTACATGGTAAATTTTCCCTAATTGACTTGGCTGGAAATGAAAGAGGAGCTGATACTTCCAGTGCAGATAGGCAAACCCGACTAGAAGGTGCTGAAATTAACAAGAGCCTTTTAGCACTCAAGGTAAAAGAAATACTTGTCACTGAATTCAAGCTAAACTTGTTGGCTTTCCACATTGTATCAAATGCAAAACTTTTCAAAAACATTTGTTTACTACAGTAATGGTTTAGTATAGATGATGGTCATTTCATGTTAAATGCTTACATATAATAGCCACTATATATTGTACATGTCAACATAAATATAAACGATAAGTACTATGAATTGATTATATTTATGTCATTTCAAGTTGTTTACTTCATTGCTTAAACAAGTTTGATTAGTTATGAAACTAATTTGGTTCCTTAATTTATAAAGAACATTGGAAAAATAGAACTTATGCATTCTTTGAAAAAAGGCTGAAAGCAAGAAATTGGTGGATTATTAACCACTTGAGCTTTTATACCAGTTGCCGGCATTGTTTTTTTTCCCCCTAGAGAATATGTCACTGATTCAAAATAGTATCACTGTAACTGGAATTATTCAGAAAGATATTTGCTTTATTTATTTATTTATTTATTTATTTATTTATTTATTTATTTATTTATTTATTTATTTATTTATTTATTTATT
>JANHFL010004371.1:230695-249872 GCA_032468155.1 Oxyrhabdium leporinum
TATTTATTTATTTATTTACTTACTTACTTACTTACTTACTTACTTACTTACTTACTTACTTACTTACTTACTTACTTCATGGTGGATTTGATTTAAATCACAATTTAAGTCACTGATAAAATGGCTTGATTTAAATCAACTCAATTTAAATCATAATTTTTAAAGAGCAACCTGTCATCTCTGTCCCGCAGCGGCTCCTCCTCTGACCCACTGTTGACTCACTGGCAGTCCCATGTACTGTAATATTTTAAGAAGAATATAGGGGAACGCAGCTTGTCATCCATTATTTGTTGTTCAAATTCGCAATTGTTTTAAAATAAATTTTGCATCAGTTGTGAGGAAAAACATAAACATCTTTATTTTTACAGGAGTGCATCAGAGCCTTAGGCCGAAATAAACCTCATACTCCATTTAGAGCAAGTAAACTTACTCAGGTCTTAAGAGATTCATTCATTGGAGAAAACTCTCGCACCTGTATGGTAAGTTAGGCATGTTGCAGAGTGTTTTCACTGCACGAAAGATAACTCTTGGGGATTGTATACAAATAAGTTATATATATATATCTGCTGGAACTCAATAAGTTCCTGAATGGGAAGGATTCTGCTCCTTAAACTAAACCATTGTTATTGTATGATTTATAAAGATGTTACTGGAATACCTTTATCCTGGCAATTTTTCTGCTGTCCTATACCAGTGGTACATTAATTTACAAAAAAAAACCCTCACTTAAGTTGTAAGATAATACAACTTTCTCGCTTAAGTTTTTAGAAAATGTAACTTTCAGTCCTTTGACCACATCTCCCATTGCTTCCTCTGTATAACAAAATTCTTAGCCTGTTTTATCATGCATTATTTAACTTTTTCTTGTTCCAAATTTCAGTAAAGCTTATACTATACATTTTAGCCATCACATGTTCCTCAAAACCAAGTATTCTTTTTTTTTTTAGAAAAAATTAATTCCAATCAATTGAAGTGTATACCGTTTGTTATCTTTCAAGAAAATAATTCTGGCACTTTCCCTCTCTCAGATTGCTACTATTTCTCCAGGAATGGCATCTTGTGAAAACACTCTAAATACATTAAGATATGCAAATAGGTAAGAGAAGTATTTGTTTAAAATATTTACATAAAACATTAATTTTGGTGCTTTGCTAGAAGTATTGTTAGACATATATACACCTATGTAGTTAGAAAATTCAAATTTAACATGGAAGTTAATGTAAAAGTACAGATAAACTATGAAAAAAGTTTGTTTTCATTTAACGTTTCCAAAAGAGAAGTTTAAGACTCAGTCACTTTGTGTACCTTACTAAGGTGCTCAGTGTATGCTGGACTATTGGTCTGTTTAAATTGAGGTTTGACTGTATTAATGTTCTTAGGTTCTTCAGATGGCAACTGCTCAGGGCTCAGAAACTAAGCAGGGAGTATGTAGTTGGAAGGGAACTGCCAGGGAATATAAGTCCTGTGTACAGGTTAGGAAGGTTCAGAAAGAAGATGATACAAAAACTACTTCTGAGCTACTGCCAAGAAAGCTACATGGACATATCTGTGAGGTCACCAGGACTGAAGTCTGACTGGAAAGAGACTTGACTTACGTTTAATATATAAATTCTAGTTTTCATTGAAGCATGTTCCAAGCATGTGTAGTTAGATAACACTCATGGACATCTATGAATTGCATTGAATTCATACTTGGTAATGTGTCATTAAGTCCATGTTACTTAAACCAGCAATATAGGCGATGAAACCTGTTACCTTTGTTTCGGTTGATAAAGTTATATAAATGAATCTATATTCAGAGGTGTACTTCATAGGCCATTAGTGGGGAGGTATGATCTTTATTTGGTTCCAGCCATTGACCTTTAAGATGTTCAAGTCTCCACCCATTGACTTCAATTCCCTATGATTATTTTTTCGCCAAGGGGTTTACCAGAGAGTTAAGTTTGGATAGACTGTTAAGAGTTTTTTGCAGTTGCAAACATGATTTTCATTGTTTTTACAAGAACGCTTTCTTTTAATTTCTCTGCTGTATCTTGCTGCTGCAGAGTAAAGGAATTTGGAATTAGTCCTTCGGACATTCCCTTCTCACAGGGTAGTGGCAGTCGCTCTGATCTCTCTCCTTCCTATGAATATGACGACTTTTCTCCTTCAATCACCAGGTCTACTTCATTCTTTACATGGAATGTTAATTTTAGTGGTTTATTTTTCTATTCTGATGTGTAATTTTACAGACATACTTCCACTTACTTTCTCCCCTGAATCATCTTTTCTTTTTGGTTTTAATACAGTTTGACAGATGGTAAAACTGCATGGCCTGCAAATCATCTTCTGAATTAGCATTCACCTATTCCAAACATTTCATACCAAAGTTTTTTGTTTACCTCAATGTGTAAGAGGTGGTGATGTCACCTTTTTGTACTAGTAGTTCCTCATCTGAGTAATAGATGTACAATACTGATTCATTTTATATGTGGATATTTTGTGGGTACAGGTGTGTGGGAGAGAGGTGCAAAAGAACTATATAATTCAATGTTGTGTTTGACTGCAATTTTCTAAATTTGTAATTAATATATTGCGATTGACTCCTACTATTATAGACATACATGCTCATGAAGTTGACATCACCATCATTTATGTAAATTGTCTGTGATTCATGAAATGATTTCCCCCCCTGCTTAAATTCAGATTATATTAATTTTAAAATGAACATCTATCTTAAAAATGTAGAGTCAAGGAACTAACAGTTGATCCTACTGCTGCTGGTGACGTCCGTCCCATCATGCATCACACTCCAAATCAGATTGATGACTTGGATGCACAGTGGGGTGTTGGGAGCTCACCTCAGAGAGATGATCTTAAACTACTTTGTGAACAAAATGTGAGTAACTTAGATATCACAGTTCTGGAAATGCAAATTCTAGTTAATTAGTTTTGATCAAATTATTTAAATATTAAATTATAATCTTATTTTATATACATTCTTCCTAAGCGAGCTTAGATATTTTTGAGTTCATGTGGCTAGTAAGGTTTTTTATATTCTCATTTGAGGGGTTTTTTTTAGAGTACATACATGTAAAATACATCCAAAGTTTATCCAGTTGTCATGATTCAACCTTCAGACACCTTTGCCTGGATGATTATGATTATTTTTGTTCACCACTTCATTCTAACTAACATGGAAGTATTGATGGCGCCAACATAAAAAATTACCTATTCTTCAGGTAGGAATGTATGAGCAAATGAACCTCATAGGAAATCTCCCTTGAGTTTTGAGTCCTGTTTTTTAGAGAAGAGCATTAGTGCCAGATTCATGATGTAGAGTTAGTGAAAGAAGGAAACAATACAAGATAATGATCAGCTGGATCCTGCAGAATTCCAGTGATAGGAGAGAAGGAACTCCCTCTCCCCATACTTTATAGCTTACTAAGCAGGGAGTGTTTGAGAATCTCCAAAAGCAACACAGTTTCTTCTCACATGACAACTTCATTGCTTCATTCCTCATTGTTGGTTCAGAATGTTCTTTTTCACAATTGATTCTTTTTTTAACAATTAAAGTGTATAAGAAATTGGACTGAATTTCTTGTTGTGGAATGCAGAGAATCAGAAAAAACGGAAAGAAATAGAAACTCTTTATCAGAGAGAACTTGTTTCCTCCAAAAATCGGAAATGACTATGAAGTATTACTCTCTTTTAAATGATAATTGAGTTGTAAAATAAATTAATCTCCATATGGAAATCATAGATCAATTTAAGAACTAAGCTAACAAGGGAAAGAATGGAAAAAATTTGCTTTGGTCAAACAAATCTTCCTTTCACAAGCCCATGAAACTGATCAAATAATATATCCAGACAAAAGCTGATAGTGGTAGGAGTTTTAAATTCAGGAAATGAAGTTGATCGGACAATTTTTCATATTGCAAAATATGTTCTTAGTCTTCATATTTCTTTCAGAAAATGTCTGGTTTTTGATACAATAAAGAATATTTAGACATCTTGGTCTTAGTGCAAAGGTGATTATTTACTGTTTCCAATTTCTTTTCTGTGTGCTCTAAACAGATTAAAATGAAGGCAACATTCTTTAAGAGTTCAGCTACTAATAGCTCTTTCTGTTTAAAACAGTGTTTTAAAAATCTTTCAAGCAATACTTTTACAAATATTAACTAAAACATCACTTGTTAATGATATAGATCAATTATACCTTTATAAATCAGTCAGACTGTATATAAGGTATTTAATTAAGTAATAGATAACTATGTATCTACAAATATATTCTAAAATATTCTAGAAAAAAGATTTTCCATCTCCCCATTGCTTTAAACTTTCTGGGACTTACATCTCAAATCTTGCTTCAGAAAGATCCATTTAAATTTATAGCATTTGATTGACACTGGGAATATTAAAGGAAGTGCAAAATTGCTGCAGTTACTCCTTGATGTTTATTCTATATGCTGGTTATCTGTACCACCAAGCAATGGTTGACAAATTATTACAGGGTCAGTTTATCATTGTATAACTTCAGGTTGATAAAGGGGTAGTATGTTTCAAAATATATTCAGCCATTGCTTTTTTCAAAATGTTGTTTCCTTTGCTTTTCATTTTGAAACTCATTACAGTGAGGTTTATTGTTTCTTAAAGGAGGAAGAAGTTTCACCACAGTTATTCACTTTTCATGAAGCAGTGTCACAGATGGTGGAAATGGAAGAGCAGGTAGTAGAAGACCACAGAGCTGTCTTCCAGGTAAATGTTGAATGGGAGATTGCACAATATAAAATCAGAATCCCAACTTTGTGCAAAGTTGAGAAGCGTGATAGTGGAATTGAATTGCCTTATGGTTGGTGTATACCCCTGTCAATTTGGTGAGAAGGAAGTGGTTGGAATGGGATGTATGTCTGCTTTGGGACACTGTCTGAGGTAATTGGAGGCATTGAGTGTTTAATACAGTAGCATCCCAAAAATCCAGTGGGATTGCTTTCTAAGTAAACAATTTCACCATCCTAGAATGTCAGTTATTGTTGAAGTGATGGAACTTTCAGAAATTACTAATGAAAGAGCATATAAATGTAAAATTCATTGGCATGGTTGTCTCCTCAACAATGCTACAATGTATTTGGAAGTCCCACCTGAAATATTTGAAAACTAGATCTGAACTAGAAACATTATTTTTCTTTTTACATTTGTATGTAGTTTCCAAAGGGCTTAAATTGTTTTTTATCATACCTGTTGGCAAAGTGAGAATTGTTCGATTTGCCAGTTCTTGTTTAAATAGCTGTGAAACTTATTGCATATTTTTAAACTGGCAAACTAGTATCAGTATTTGGTAATTACAAAGAAAGTTGGCAGTAGGATTATTTCTTTATCCAATGTAGATTTAGATACTTGATTTGATATAATTTAAATCGATTTAAAATTCTCTGAGAATCTTAATTACCTTCTTCAAAACAATCTGGTAGGTGATAATCCACTTCAGTTTATATCTGATAATTCTTTTCCTTGATCCAATTATTGTGTTTCTCTCTTTTCTTTAATGCTTTTAGGAATCAATTAGGTGGTTAGAAGATGAAAAAGCACTCCTGGAAATGACAGAAGAAGTAGACTATGATGTAGATTCATATGCTACACAACTTGAAGCAATTCTAGAACAAAAAATTTACATTTTGACGGAACTTCGAGGTAGAGGCTTTTATCTTTTTTGGGGAATGCTTTTTGTGTATATGAGAATATTACTAGATTAACAGCTACATTGTTTTAGAATTTAGGTAGTAATTATGAAATTACTCCTTCCTCTTCCTCAGCACAATAAAAAATTAGGAAACTCTTATTAGGACCAATAGATCAATAAACATACATGTAAATGGAATTCTAGATGGTACACAAGGTTTTTTCAATTGAAATCATATTGTAATATAATATCTCATTTTGGTTATTATTGAAGATTAGAGGATAACATACAGCCACATACCATGTAGTCGTACATAATAACTATTTTTTCTCTGTCTCAATATATGCCAGATTTATTATTACAATTTCAGTGAATACATATTTGTTCCTGTTTCACTTTTTTTTCCAACAGTACAACTATTGAAAGTAATGCAAACTTTCTCATGAAATTCTTCAAGGAAAATGTAAAATGCCTGTCAGGCTACAGACACTTGAATGATATTATTCTGAAAAGTCTTCTGCAAATTTCTGTACTTGGCAGATATACAGTGAGAAATAGGCTAGTTGGGGGTAAAGCCAACATTGTGAGAAAGCCAACATTGTCAGAATGTTACATGATCTTGTAGCAGAGTGGCTGAACTTGAAGGATAGAAGAGGCACTTCACCTAGCATCCTCAACCCTAGTTTGTGAGAAGCCCCTCACAATCTTTCTGACAATTAAAAGGTTAAAAATATTTTCTATAATGTAATTTCCTGGTTCTGTAGCTTAGAAATATATGATTAAAGGTTTCAGCCCTTCCTCCCCAGGTCAATCTTTACTAGAGATAAGCAAAAGCAAACTTTATTTAAAAATAAAGGGGAAAAAAGATGTCTGAAATAAGACAGACTGCAAAAGGACACTAGTCTGTTACAAACAGACCTGGCCCACTTCAAAGCATTGGAGTTATGCTTTATAATGCAAGATTCTGCTGAAATGGTATAACTTCATGAATACACCTGTCTAATTTGTTCAGAGAAAAGAAAAATATGAGACTTTTGTGCAGTGCAACAATACAAATATTAACATTGCCAAACATTCCTTGTTAAATGTTTTTACCTACTTTTCTGTGGATAACAGTTTCCCTGATTCCTGGACTTTAAGCTTCCTGGATATTATAGTAGGTTAATTCTGAGGTTGCTGGGGATATTCAAAGAACCCCAGTACTCATCCCAGCTTCAATGTTCAGCTTCTCTCTTTTACTCCTCCAGTTCCATCTTTGAAGTTTCCCCTTTGCTTTAAAACAGACTCAAACTTTTGGAAAAGTGATCCACTATAATTTATAGCAAGCCTTAGGTTCCTACAGTTCTCGTTCATCTTGTGTTTAATGTAGAAGACTTTGCTTCCATTTATGTTACTTCAAACTATAATATATGAAGGTATGTTGTTAGTGATGGTCAGATACCCTTTAGGAATTGCATGTAAGCTATGGTTTGATTTGTTTAGAACGGGAGCAGAAGCTTCCAGTTTTCTCTTTGTGGCTGTCCTGGTGGAGGAATAAAGAGGAGGTGAGTCTAGGGGTCCCAGCAGCCTTCAGGTTCTCCTTTAAGCTACAGTTTAAAGATTAAATTCAAATGAAGCTATTGCCTCATGAATTGGGCATTGGAAGCCCACTGAAATTATTTGATAGAGCTTTCCCTTTTTTGTTACTTTTTAGATAAAGTGAAGTCCTTTCGCACAGCACTACAAGAAGAAGAACAGGCTAGTAAACAAATCAATCCGAAGAGACCACGTGCCCTTTGAGGCAAACTTCTGCTGCTAAAAGATGCCTGAATCTTCATTGCTATACCATGCAACTGGTTGGAAATGAAGTAGTAAGAAGTCTCATCTACTTGAAAGATCTAAAACTTTTGAAGTGTCTGTAGAAATGTTCCATTTCTTCCTCCCCCAGCCAACATTTCAGTTGTGTGGAACGCTCCTGAATGTCTGGAAAATGCATCTAGACAGATAGCACAACCAGGCAGGTTTGGGAGCTGGGAAGCACTTTTGTTTCAAAACGTACTCAAAATTGTGAATCTTTTATGTTTTGGAAATCTTTGCCAATTTTATTTTTTTTTAATAATGAAGTACAATGGTGGACTTGTAAAAACTTCACAGAATTTTGTTTCATTTAGTCAAGTTGTTGCAAAGAACAGCTGTGCAGTTTTGTATTTGTATGCATGCCCACCTCATCAGTGATTGTATATACCTCTTCTTCTAAACAGCTGTGCTTACCTCTATGTGTTTTGTGCCTTGATCAAGGCAACCTGATCTTAAATGTCCTCTCTAAAGCACAGCCTTAATAAATGCCACTCTTTATTTGTCAATGTAAATTACTTTCACTTTTTGTACATTTTAATGTGTGTTGTTTTGTTTTTCTTTTTGTGACTAGTTCTTCATTTCATAGTTATGTGCCATATCATTGATCTGGAATTAAAAACTGTCAGTGTGAATTGACAGTGACCCATTTCATTTTATTTTCTCTGTATAAATCGGGAATCATGGTTTCTTTCAATGCCGTAAAGAGTGAATCTAACATCTTCTTTGTAAAGAACAAAGCTATAAATTAGTGAATATGTAATAAAATGGTTCTGGATTATGAAGGAGAGTTATATCTAAAGTAGTGCAGATTTACAATGTGTCCTACAGGGTTCTCCAAGTAAAGATGCAACCTGATCTCTACATAAGAATAGAAGAGGTATCCAAAAATAGGATATCAAAATAATCCTTTCTCTTCCTATTAAAATTGGCTTTTTGATGCATGACAGTTTACATGTGCATTAATTGTAGTTTGCAAGTAGTTAGTACTGTTGCTTTAAAAGAAAGTAGCTAATATGTATCTTCCAGTTGTACAGTGCCATCACTTGAAAAGTGGAGTGAATTAGTATCATTTGAGGATTGGCACAATATATACTCCACATGTTGAAAAATAAGCCTTCATAAATGGCACTGTGTGTCCAGCACTTTTAAGGTGGTGGTACTTTAATAATTTTTCCAAATTGCTGTCCAAAATAATTACCCCTTTTATGTCTTTTCTTTAAAGTCAGATTTATTCAGGACTCTCTAGGAGTTAACTCTGTTCCCAAGATATATTCCAGGCACTCACTTCAGCAACAAACATTACTTGAAACTGTTTCATGTTTTGTTTCTGGAATATAATCCATCTGTGCTGTGGCTGAGGGAAATACAGGGAAAGCAATGACAAGAGAGTGTAAATAAGCCAATGTTTTCAGTATTTAAAATAATTCCCATAAGAAGGTAGGCTGTGGAAATCCCTTACCATTATCTTGATGACAAAGCACTTGTAAACATGAAACTGAAATAGCAATGTAGATTTTACACAATTGTGTTTAATAAATTTAATTATGAAATATAAATTAGAAATGAGAATTTTGCTTCTATAAAAGAACAATAAGTCTCAGACTAAGAATTGGTACACTTTTTTCTAATAAGAATTGGCCTTTGTTTGCTGAGTAAAATAATTACATGTTTTCTTGACAAAGCTATCACTGACATTGGTGGAAATATAAATATAAATGTTGCTGAAGCTCCACCCACCCATCAGCTCCCACCCTTCGGCCTCTGCCTCCCAGCAATTTGCCTCCTTGCAGCAAACAGCCTGGTCAGCTTCAGCACAGCTTGATTAGCACAAGCAGCTAATTGTCGCCTCCCAACGATCACCTTTTTCAGGCTGCAGGGATTGCCATCACCTATTGCTGCCTCCACGCGCCCCATTTTCGGCCTCCGCATCCCATTTTTGGCCTCCACGTGCCCCGTTTTTGGCCTCATTTTCTGCCCATTCCCATGTGCCCCATTTTCTGCCCATTCCGATCTCTGCCGCTCTGAATGGGCCAAAAATGGGACATGCGGAGGCTGAAAACGGGGTGCGTGAAGTTGGCAATAGGCGATGGCAATCCCTGCAGCCTGAAATAGCTGATTGTCGGGAGGCAACAATCAGCTGCTTGTGCTAATCAAGCTGTGCTGAAGCTGACCAGGCTGTTTGCTGTTAGGAGGCAAATTGCTGGCAAAGGCAGATATTTTTTTTCCTCCCCAAAAGCTGGGTGCGTCTTATACTTTGGAGCATCTTATACTCTGAAAAATACGGTATTCTGTGGTAGAGAATAAGGAATATTTGAATTAATTTTGGCTGAAGTATGCATCAACCAGGAAGGTAAAACTGATATACATAAAAATGTGTCACTGTTTGCTAGATTCCTTACTAAGCTTTTGATTTTGTTGGTTATATCATCTGCGTGGAAACAGGAAATCTTCTGTATATCTTCTTTTCTAGAGGGCACATCGTATAAGGGCTTTGAGAAGCCATCTTTTCTTTTTAATTGTACATAAGGACATACAATTTTCTTCTGTATGCTAAATAATGTCTATTTGATTCATCTGAAAATGATATATATTCTTATCCCAAGATTAGGTGGTGGGGAAAAAAATCTCAATTGCTAAATTATGCAAACTTAAGTTGATCTCCCAATTTTAAAGGTAATTTGCAAAAAAATCTGGTCTTTCAGGGAAAAACAGTATGATCACAATAGGAGACAGATGGAAGCTATTTCAGAAGCATAACTCTTTAGAAGTTATGCTTATAAAAAAAACAGTTCAGGTTGTAGACATGGGAACTAGTAAAATAAGGCTGCATTATTGTCCTATTATTTGCATGGTTATTTCAGGACAAATCCCTCCCTCACGTTACTGGTAGGCATATAGCACGGTGATATTGTATGCAGATTATGATGCTGTGATCCTGTTACTAATGCTGATTAACAACAGGAAAGCACTTTGATCTTTTACTTCTGCAAGGAACACCAGTTACACTTAAACTATACACAATAAAGGCCAGAATAACTAAAAGAATTATTAATGGATGTAAACTTGAGCAGGTAGCTAAATTTTATGATGGATAATACTCCACTCCTGAGAATTAGAAAGCCTATCTTTTACATGTAATTCAAATGACTCAAAGCAGCATTTCAGGTTTTTTAAAAATCTTTTTCCATATGAAGGGAGCATGTTAGGTTTCAGCTGAGATGGAACTTGGTCAATGTTTATGAGGAAACTTCCAAGAATTGAGTTGTAAGTCCAATGCATTCCATTTATTGGTGAGCCTAATAAGGTTGAAATTGGAGTCTGGATGGTTGCATTTACACTAAAGGTGAATTTTTCACCCCAAGGTCTGAACCAATTAGCAATTCTTTCTATGCTCCTGGGAAACTAAAGGTAGAGCAGAAACTGCAGCAGTGTATACTTCCTCCCAGTTGCTGAAATAATGGGATACGAGCTGGAAAAACATCGGATCAGTCTTACACAATGGTGTCAAACTCATGCCTGCGGGGCCAGCGTGGAAATAGCAAAGGACTGGCCCGCGGTGCCTCTGGCAGCACTCTGCTGGCCAAAATGGGGTGATGGGGGTGCAATGACCCCCCTGCACCCCACTTTCAGCCTGTATAGCTTCCTACAGCACTTTGCCGGCCAAAATGGTGGGGGATGCGTGCGGGGGCCCCCACACTCATTTTGACTGGCAGTGTGCTGCAAGAGGCATCTTTCCTATCTCCCCCTGGCGGAGAACTACAGTGCTGATCCAGCCCTTGAATAATCCAGTTTCCCTAGTCTTACACATAGGAGATGCAAGGAGATAGGTGTACTGTTTGCTAGCATGGTAGCTGGAAATTGGTTACATAATCCCCACTTGGATCAACATCATAAATTTACCTCAAAGTATCAACCTTCGTGTGTGTTAATACTCTCCTTCAATAATTCTTTTAAGACATATAAAAGCACACTGTTCCATGGAAGCTTCCACTCATGAGAAGCTGATGAATTTGAAGCCTGGGCCTTTATTCTATTGTGCTCCTTCCTTTATAGAGGAACTGCCTCAGAGGAATATAAGAAAACAAAATGATTCAAATTGCAGCAATCTGCTTGTTGCTTGGCACTTGTTGCTGCAAACCTATGCAACTTTCTAAAGGGCTCTGTGCTGGTTACCAGTAGTTTCCAGATTAAATTTAGAGCGCTGGCTTTTAAGGCTAAAACTATGTAGTTTGTCAACAAGGTAGAAACATAGGCTGGAAAAGATCTTAAGTTCAACCCCCTGCCCAACTATATATTTATTGAATTTTATGAATTGTTCAGAGGTTTTTTTTTTAAATAGAAGATTAGGGAAAAGTTGCATAATTAATACAGAATGGAAAGAAGAAAATGTTAACTTTCTTTTTCAAGTGACTGAATTTAGATGAACAAATTGAACTTCGCATAAACAATTTCTACATTTGTTGCCAATTATCTTGATTATACTGCTGCATTGTAATTAGTGTGTTTCCTCTGTTTAATAATTTAAGTTATAAAAAGATTAGCTACATAGTATCTTAATAATGGGGGTAAGAGTGTTACATGTAATTTAATCTTTTAAGAGAAGTCTAATTTTATAAAGTGAGCAGAACAAGGTATAGATCACTATTCACTGCACTCATTTGAAGAATTTTGATGTAGCAGTTAAGGCCTCAGGTTAGAAACCACCAGGTGACTATGAATCCTAGTCCTACCTGGATGTTCTTGGGCTTGTCTCTCAGCCCTAGGAAGGAGGCAATAGCAAACCACTTCCAAAAAACTTTGCCGAGAAAAATCCATGGACTAGTCTAGGGAATTGCCAGAAGTAAAAAAACTGACAGGAAGACACACAAGAATATATGTGTGCGTACAAACACAAACATGACACAAAATACAGAGTATGGAGAAAATTATTGTACAATATTAAAGACTACATTGCAATCTTGTAAATACAGATATTACTAGAAGCAATCGCTTTGATAGAAAATAATTATTGCAATGCACAATATAAAGAACATTTGGTCATTAAAAAAGACAAGAGAATGTCAAGTTTGGCATTAGAGAAATTCCTAACTTCCATATCAGTTAACACATTTTTTTTAATGAGTAACAATATCAATACTTAGCTTGGAATATCAGGCACATACTGGGAGAAGCTAGATGCTATGTGATGCATTTCCAGATGCTTATAAATGGATACATTTATAAATGGATACATTTTCACCAAATAAAATCAAAAAAAGCAAAAACTGGATAACAGCCAGCTGATGGTTGGTTTATATTCATTGTGAATATATTCTACTATAACATTTATTTATATAATCAATCTTCACAGCAGCTCTCCGGTAATCCCTTCAGGAAAAGTGAATCCCTTTTGCGTTGAAGCCATGAAGAACCCTGAAAAATGAAAATATTCTAGTCTTAGTAAGCTTTACGTGGTAGAATGGATATTACTTCCAAATGGTCTCAACATTTAATCTCCCACGCAGGAGGAATAATGTTTTCTCTTTGTACATATGGGAGATGACCAGGCTGAGTCCGATGGAAGGGTCAAGTGTGTCATCAGTCTCTAGAGATTGTTAGCATGCAATAAAAGCCTGTATTCATTTGAACCTCCTTGACTCCTGATTTCTGCGCTTGACATTACACTTCATCTTGAAGCCAATTCTATTACACTGACTAGTTTCTTCCGCTCAGATAATGTTCACACCTCTGCTTCTACCATGGCACATTCTTTTCGTAGTTTTATTCAGGACAAAGTCACTCGATAGAACAATTAGTGCCACTATATAAAGTGTCAATGTTGAAGTAATAGCTGTTAATTAATATAGTAGCAAAAAAGAATAAGATATATAACTTGTGCTTTGCCAAGTTGTTGATGAACTTAATTTTTAAGAGGAAATTATATACATTCCAATGCATTCTGATTAAAATTAAATAATTCTAAATTTAAATCTAGACTTTGTCCACACTCCACCTACTTTTTAAAAATGCTGGTCCTCCTCACTGTAATCATGGTTTCCCTCTAAGATCATATACAGGTTTATGCCAAAAAAAGGTGGCAATATCCGCTGGATTGTCTCTTTAAGGGAGGGTCATCATTCTTCTGTCAAAGGCAACAGTTCAGTAGGAGTAATCTATGGGAGGCTCCATCTTATATGCTAAGGGCCAGAGGGCTGCATTAAGATGTTAGAAACAATATTTAACAGGTGTAATGCTATCCTACACTATTCCAGGTACAATATACTACAACATAATCAAAGAGAACATTACTATGCAGGCATAATTTTGCTGGCAATAAATAGCACAAATCATTACTCTTCCTGATGCAACAACAAAAACATTAAAGTGGACAAAAATCTCACTTGTTTTTGCTTTTATTTCAGTAAAATTTCTATTTAAAACATGAAGTAAAGAGTAATCTTAAAGTAAATACATTTGTTTTTACCTTATAAAATCATCAATATCCATGACTCGGGCACGTTTTTCTGAATAACCAGTATCTTTTAGGATTTCATGTATAAGTTCAGCAATATTGAAATTTTCAGGAATTTGCTGTCGGGGAAAATAGAAGATTATGTGACATGGCTCAAGACAAAGATGCTTTATAAAAGACTGTAAATAGGTCAGAAAGATTTACCAAATTATTTTGTGAACAGTGAATTCTGTAATTCTGTTCCAGCAGCTGTTTCACAGCATTTGAACTGCAATAATGAAAAAGGAATGAGTCACATAATTATAGAAAATCTTTTTTTGAAAAGTTTGAATTGTAAATTGTTCTTTTGCAAATGTCTTTCTTCTCAACTGATTATTTCTTTAATGTTAAATTAGTTTGCACCAACATACACTACGTCTCTTAAGACTTTAATATCCTTACAAACTGACCTGGCTTATACTATGTCCAAACATAGCTTCATACTTTTTTTGTATTTTTTTTTATACAACTAACTGCTCATATTGTTCTATACAAGTGAGGTCTCTAAATCTTAGAACCTGTGTTGAATTTAACATATTGTTATCTGCATCCCACCAATGGGAATATACATTCAATGAAATGATACGTACTTAGAAGGCGCTGAGTAATAAAAAGCAGAAAAAGGCTTTCTGGACAAACTGTCATACTTTTTCTCCTGTCTCCTCAGTTTCTTTCATTCATCAATGTATCTTTGACAGGGCAAGAACTATCAATTTACTGATTTTTATAAATTGTTCTGGGAGACTTTTTTTTTTTACTAAAGGTTAGGGAAAATGTTTGCATAATACAGAATGGAAAGGAGTTGTGTTAAAACTACCCTGGAAAACAATGCAGGATCGAAAATTAATAGAAAGGGATGCTTGCCATTTTGACATTACCAATTCTTTATCAGATTATTATGCAGTATAATATGCAAACAAAAACAGACTACACTAGCATAGTTCACAACTTTAACCGCTAAAGGAACAAGGAAATTTTAGCTACATGTTATTCATATCCTGAAAGTTTATATTCTGTTAACAACAATACCAATCTGAAAGAATCTGCAAGAATAACCAAAAGACAAGAGGGAACAAGAACACAAGATCATCTTTAGGCACCTACATGGTGCTGTTCCTCATCTCCTTTCATGGTCAACAGCAATTATAGAGAAATAATCTGATATTATGCCCCTGGAGTTTTTCTAGCTTAGTGGTTCATGGGAGCCCTTGGAGTTTTGCTATTTGTCTTGGTGATTCCTGAATAAAGGCTTAGTTCTCTTTCTCAAGAATGACCAGACAAAACTGGTTATAAATCAAATCAACCACATTCTTCTATACTCTGCTCTTACTTAATGGCCAACACAATCTAAGCAATATACACTTTTGCCTGGAATTAACATAGAAATACATACTCTAAAATTTCTGTAGTCCAAGAAAACAATATTTCATCAACTATCTTTTAGCAACAATAAGTTACAAGAAGCAAAACACTGAAGGAGGAATCAACAATCTGGGAAAAGGAAAGTTCAATGATGAAGCTGCAAGCAATTCAACATTAAAAGAAGTATAACTTACTTGAAAATGGCAGCAAGTGTCTTGTTTTTCCTGACAAACACTATCCTCAGTAGACCATCCCATTCCTAAACAAATATGTTAGAGACAAAAACAGTTCGTATCACATGAAGGCTGCTTTCTGTTGGTCACTATTAAGGTAACCTGACATCTTCTTTCATCATGTTCCGTCTTTTTTTCATTTGTACTTTAATCTTAGCTGAAAATATGTTGTGGTTCTATGAGTGGCAATTCCATGGAAAGTGTGATCAGGATAATTGGATAAATTTTTGCATTATATGAAACATTTATTTTCAAAGATAGGGTAGATATTGACATCGACATGAAAAAACTTTTTATTCCTCTGAATCTCATTACAAGTTTTAGTTGTAAAACTAAACATAGTTTTAAAGTGTAAGATGTAGAACATTTTGATTAATTGCAAGTCTATTTTACTCATGGTTGACAATATTCTTTCCTCATTTTCTTCACTAATGGGTAACATTTTGATTTCCTGAAGCTATCTCCCCCAAATGAAGCTATGAATGTTTCCACTTCTTATCCTATATACTTAGTTATCATTTAATGCTTTTAGTGAATAACAAAATATGAAGCATTAGAAAGGCTTCACACAAATATGGCGCTCAAGCACAGTTGTCCAAATATCTAAAGGTAATGTATACTTGGGGGGTACTAGGTTGTTTTCATGGATTTCAGATCATACTGATAAATCTCACCTGAAAGTTAATTGGAGGTGGAGGGTTCTTTGGTTCTATCCTTACAACACTGGATTCAACTTTGGGTGGTGGTTTAAAATTATTTTTTCCTACCTGTTAAACATAATAAAGTCAACTGTCAAAGAAAGAATAACTTTTTATCTTTCTGCTTTTAATTCATTTTGTTGTAATTTCTTTAGTTTGAATGTTGTGAACTGCCAAGTCGTCTAATAATAATACAAATAAAAACCTATTTTCATCCCATTAAAACTTCCACAACTTTACAACCCTCCTGTCTAATATCTAAAATTTCAAAAACTCAAGATAAAATTACCTATTATTTTGCTTACTTTCATTAGATGATCAACACGAGCTAACAGCTGAGTATTAACAGACAGCCTACAATATAGGTGAGAGCCTGGTTTTGCAACTAGGCGAAGAGCAAATTCTCTTTGAAACATGAGTACTGCACACCTGGAAAATAAACACGAGATGCAAGTTTAATACTACTCTGAATTAGCCCTGTCCTGGAAAAGATTAAGAACTTGACACTTGTTCAACAATGTTTATACATATATACTACTGCTTGATAGATTAACCAGCTTACTGTTTTGAACTCCATGAATATCCAGTAGATGCTATAGGCTAGGTTAAGTCATGCACCACTACTGGGTAGCTTAGTAAATGCAGTTGAAAATATTGTGAGGGCCTAGCTGTTAAATGCAGTATGAATATTATTATTGTATGAAGATTTCAAATACTTTGAATCACACAATGCTCTTGAAATAAAATGTTATTCTTACAAGGTAAGAGACTAATGCTGACACTTTGAGAGGACTGATGTTTATAGATCATAGATTGATAAACAACATAGTTTGCTTCAACCCCTTCCAGATGAATATTTCTTTAAACTTATCTGACAATATTTAAAGGTACTTCAGAGTTTGTCTAGGGAGCCTCTAACAACAGGTTTGGTGTGGTGGTGTGATTCAAGTAAATACTTCCACTGAAAAGTAGATATACAGCAGCGGCCCCCAACCTTTTGCGCACCAAGGACTGGTTCCACGGAGAGGTTTTTCTGCAGACGAAGGGGCCGTGGTTTTCTGTGCTGCCTGCATCCCGCGGATGGAGCTTTGCTTGTTTGCACAGACCAGTTGCTGGTATGCCGCGAACTGGTGCCGTTCCACGGACTGGGGGTTGGGAACTTGTTCTTACAAGGTTTAGTTTTACACAATGCTAATTCTTTTCTAGATAAATGTGCTAATTCTAATCTATAAGATTAATTGTAATAAGATTGGATATTATTTTTAAAAGCATCTAAACTATATTAAACACTAAATATTTTTTTACATACCTAAAGAAAGGCCGATGCAGCAATAGTTTAAAAACAAAAGGAGAAGAAATCTGGGGGTGGAGAGATTTAAAAAAAAAAGACTGATTACAACAATAATACAAAAAGACAATGTCTTTGTCTTATTTTTCAAGTCTTGTTTTATACTTACTTGGTAAGGCAGATTAGCCACACAAGCATCAAAAAAAGGGAGGTCGCTTTTCAATACATCTCCAATTTTTATTTCAAGTTTGTTAGCCAAATGTCTGAAATGAAAATAATACTGTATTAATACATTTTCAAAAGAGGTTCTAGTTTAAAAAAACAGCATGACTTTGCTACCATACAGAGCACTTACGTTCCCTGGACTCTTTTCTGAAGTTCACCAGCAAGCTTTACATCAAGTTCACAAGCAATTACCTGAAAGAGAATCTTATGTTATTATAGAATTTTAAACAAACTTCTGGTTCAGCTGTAAACATTAAGGCTCTTTTTAAAAGCTTTTTAGTTGGATACTGATGTTCTTCATACATTGGCTATTTCAAAGGTGCTGTTTTCCAAAAGGCAACTAGGCTTTCCTGTTTTTTTCCTTTGAAAACGTTTCGCTTCTCATCCAAGAAGCTTCTTCCCTTCTAACTGACTGGTGGCGAATGGGTTTATATTCTTTGCAGTCATTGGTCATTACCGTGTTTCTGAGAAAACACGACCCACCCCAATAATAAGCCTAACCCTACTTTTTGGGGGATGGGACTAATTTTGCCTCTACCCCGAAAATAAGCCCGGGGGGGTAATGGGGGGAACTGTCCGGCTGCAGCTGAAGCCCACTGGCCCTTTGGGGAGTGTTTGCCAAAAAGCCTCCATGCCAAACACTGACGTTTCGGAATGGAGGCTTTTTGGTGGAGGAAAATGGGGAGTGGGGACTTTCCTCCGTCCGTGCTGAGTTCTAGATAGACGCACACGGATGGGCTCTGGATGGACGCACACGGCACTCCCGGGGCTCCATTTTGCCTTCAGAGGCCTGTCGGAAGGCATCTGCAGCCGATAACAGAGGGCCGGATCGATCCGGAGCTCTATTATTGGCTGCAGAAATAGTGTCTCTGTTAAAGGCTCCGGGTGCTTTTCGGCAGGCTTCTGAAGGCCGGGGCGATGCATGCCAGTGGCGGCAAGCAGCCTCAGAAGAGGGGTCAGCAGCAGGCTCCTGCTGCCACCCAGCAGGTGCCACCACCACCACCAGGTGAGTGTGCCTGCAATTCGCATCGTGAAGAACGAAGCGAGGTGGGGGTGGGGGTAGAGGGCGAAGCAAGGTAGGGGGTGGGGAGCTGCCCCATGCGCTTCGCACCAGCTTAGCTAAAGACGCTTCAGCCAGGGCACCCATGCCAAGCCCCTCCCCCCCCAAGGGCAGCGACATCCCTTCACTGACCTGCTTTCCAGGTCCGTTCTCTGCTGCACATACAAGAGGTCTGTGGGACTACGGTAAATTACTCGTGAGATCTTTTTTTTTCCATGAGAACTTGGAAGGTCTGAACTATGGTAGAGGTTTTTTACCTTAGTCCCACAGGCTTCTTGCACGTGCAGCGGAGAACAGACCTGGAAAGCAGGTTAGTGAAGGGATGT